>JAAEAF010005749.1:0-58246 GCA_011037195.1 Triatoma infestans | reverse complement strand
GGACTGTTATTTAAAGTCTGTGTCAGCTGCCTAGCGAATTAGTATAATTAAATCTTTGGCGCGAGAGTCCCACAAAGGTCTTGACTTGCCGGACGGTGATTTTTATTCTGAGGAGAGACCGTATGGTAATCAAGCCGGAATTCCCATCTCCGATTAGTTCAGGGCTTTTGCTACCAGGTCTGTTACTAGGTTTAACTCTCCAATTTTATTCACTATAACCGCTAGTGCTCCATAGAAATTAGTGATTAGTGAATTTTGTATTCTGACCATAAGCCAACTAATCTGACCACTCGATAATATTAATCAATTATGTTTTTGTTTTTCAGTAATCAAATCTGTTGCGACTAAAAATGGATTAAAGACACTGTTTACAAAAAGATAATAACGCCTTCGTAATAATGGTTAATATTTTTGAAATAAATAATTTGCAAAATTAAATTTTATGAAGTCAATATCTTTCATATCAACTTTTTAATTGCCTCATATTGAATGGAAAGCACTAGATGTTGTGACAAGTCCGATTTTATCAATGTGTATTTCATCAAACTTAGTAAGCTTGGTCTTTTAATCTACACTTTCGTTTCTAAACACCTAGGCGCCTAGGATATTCGCTAGAACGCCGAAATTCTTGAACAAGCGGATAATCCTAATATGTGACATGCATACCTAGGTGAGCAGAGAGAAGATTGTAATGCATTTAATTTTATCGATTTCAAATGAAACTTTTGTGTCAGGTGCACTATTTTGTCTAATTTTTAAGTAACATTATTATTATTATTATTTTAATTTAAGGTGCGTCCACATCTATGGTCATTGGCGTCCGAAGCCTTCTCAGCGCACTGCCGGCCTCCGGACAGCGCTCTCTCGTCACAGACAGCACTGTCCACCACCGGACAGTGAGCTTTAAAGGCTCCTAGGAAGATAAAGAATAAGGATAGCCACAGCTGGACTCGAACCCGGGCCCTCCGCGTGGGAGTCTAACCACGCTAACCACTTAGCTATTCCCTTCCGTGAAGTAACATTAATAACGCACTCAGAAGCCATTGCACCATAAATTTTAGTTAAAAAACAAAACAAAAATTGAACTCTAATAGAAACTTAAAGAAGCAGGAATGAAAGGAAATAAGTTTATAATTGGCAAAAGACTGTAAGGAAAAAATCTGGTATAAAACACTCAGGCGACTTTCTCTTATCCTGACCAAGCAATTTCCTATAAAATTGTAGCGTTTACAATACTTTGTTGGGCTGGCCATAAAAAGAGGTGATAGGAGTTATGCTTGAATACCTGAGCGGGCTTTTGTAAAGCGCCCACTGTCAAAACGTTTGTGCAGTTTAAATTAAACCCAACTGGCAGACAGACCTCACAAACCCTCCAACTCGCAGACAGACCTCCCGAACACTCTAACTGGTAGACAGACCTTCCAAACACTTTAAAATCAATATCTCAAAATTTCAAAATAGAAAAATTCAAATAGAAGTAATATGTTTTTATCTCTACAGTGAGCATTCCAAATTTAAAGAAAATCTTTATTGCCGTTTTCGAGAAAATTCCAAAATACTCAATAACCTATTCTGGTCCGGTTTGCTTCAAGTTTGGAATTCTTACAATGCTTCTATCATCTATTAATTTTATGTGGGTGGTAGTAATATATTGTATTGCAGTGGTACTTTAGAGGAAGCTTAACATGTGGATAATCCAATAAGTGAATAAAGTTACTAAGCTGCAGACAACCATCATTTTGCTTACTTCATTAATATCGGTCAAATTATTTTTTGTTTGAATCACTATTATTAAAACGGCAAGGATTTGCCACAAGTAACACGCTGATATAGGAAACATGCGTTATAAACGAGTGGAGAAGCTACCCACTGGTGGCACTCCACAAAAAGAACTTTACTCACTAGTAAAGCGAGCAACTCACGAAGCCATTATTATTACTTAAGACGTCTAGCAGGATTGTCGGGGAGAGTTTAGGAAGAGAGGCGGCGGATAAGAGGGTTATAGTGTGTGGTTAAGATGTTGTGGAAATTCTTATTTCGAATTGTGGTTAAGACGGAAATGAAAGGAATATTGAGGTCATAATGAATAGTACGGTTGGGCACCTAGTAAAGAGCATTGACGACAGTTCGAAGGATTTTAGATTGTAAAGTTTGGATTCTTAGGAGGATGGAACGCTTAACAGAACCCCGCAGTTCGACTCCGTAGGTCTATATTGATTTAAGTAGGGTATTGTATATGAGTCGTTTGTTTTCTAGTGACAGTCAAGATCTGTGATCTAATAGTCTTTTCAGCTGTCCATAATGTGTGTGGTGGGGGGGGGGGGTTCATGTTAGTCTGTTATCGATGTACAGTAAAAGATAGCGGGCGTCTGGGAGAGGAGTTTGGTTATAGTATAGAGGAGGGAGAGTTATTCTTCTAAGTGTGAATAAAATTTGCTGGCATTTGCTCTCATTAATTTTTTTTTCCATCTGTTGAGCTTTCCTCTAAAGCACGTGTTTCTTAAAGATATTTAATTTTTTTCTGTATTACAAAGTTGTAAGAAAATATAATTAGTATTTTGATAGAGGATTTTACACAATTGCCTGAGATCAACAAACCCAGAACAACTAAAAGATATCAACTTGCCCAGAAAAGTGTGAGGAAAATACCTGGAGTTGTTTTCTGAAAAAACGTAAAAAAAAACATGAGATCCCAGAACACATAAGTCAGGTGAATACTCAATTTCAGTGTAAAAGAAAGTACAAATCATCAGGAAAAAAAATCTGGTGTGAAACACTCATACGACTTTCTCTTAGTTTATCTTTCTCTTACTGCTGTAGATACAATTAATCCAAACGAAAATCCAACGAATTTTTTCTACTCTTAGAATTTTACTCATCTGCCATAACATTAAATGTAGAGATAGAGGGGACAAGTTCCTATCCAGAGAGTTAGAAGCGCGGTGTCTACAGCCTAGACCAGAAGAGAGCAGTAACATCGAAACCAACCTCACATACCGTTTGAAATTTAACGTCAAAAATCTCGCAAAACCGCACTAAATCAATTTTTTGGGGGAAAATGTTGCAACTAAAATCGATACCTTTGCATTTGTGCAATTAGCATTTCCAGTTTACAGAAAAACTTTATAATCGTCTTCGACAAAAATTCAAAAAACTATTTTGTAAAACTGCACTTCCGGTAATAGACTTTCTTCATATTTGGAATTCTAGCAATACTTGTAACGTGTATGAAAATTATATAGGTGGTAGTAATATATATTTTTTATTGAAATGGTACTTTAGAGGAAAGCTAAAAGTTACTTGTTCCCCCGCACCCTCAAAAAAATCAATATCCGTAGGAAATATTTCAAATAAAAATGATAGGTATTTGTGTGCGTAGATAGCATACAAAGTTTTATGAGAATATTTGGGCCATTTTCGAGAAAATCGCGAAAAAAAATACATTCAGTAACGGCACACTTCCGGTTGATGAATTTTGCCCGAAAACTTACTAATAAGTAAACGTAATAAACAACTTGCGCTTTCTACAATTTTTCGTTTTTGAGATATTTTGGTAGCCTATACACACACACACACAGAATATTCTCTATAAACACTTTTTCAAGTGATCTCAAAACATGTATTTCCGGTGAAAAACTCAATTACAGGATCACAATACTTCCTCTTATACTAGAAGTAAAAAAAAAAGTAATTTTTTTATCATAATTAAATATATAAGGCACTGGAAAAAGAAACTTGCGCCACTAGTGAGTAAAATAGTAAATAATAATAATAATGTTTGATTGTTTTTCATATTGTGTGAGCGTACGTTTATTTTAAGTACATCATAGGAATTAGAGAGGCTGCAGTAGGTATCTTTCTTTGCTCTTCCAGTTATCGTCTTGGCGGTAAGTATGTTAGTGGCGTATGTATGTGTGTAGAAGTGTGTGCCGAGCGCGTAAGGATGGAGATGTGGGCAAAGAGAATGGAGAATGGAACAGAGTGAGATCAGAAGATTGAGAGTATAAAATGAGAGAAATGTATATAGGAGCAGAAGCCTATGAGACAAGAGAGACTGTGGTGCCCAAGGTCAAGTACAAGAGGAATGTCTGCTCTGTCCATACTAACATCGACAACATGGAAACCAGCCGTGTATTTATACAACACAACACAATACACACATACGAACTATACTCAAAAAGAGAAGGGGGGAATAACATACATAAGAGCGCACAACATATCCACACTCTTACCAACACTTGGAAACCAACAAGGTATACAACACACACAAATACAAAAATAAAAAATGTGTACAAAAACTGGTGGGGGAAGTCATAGTCTGGACCGTGGAAGTCGACCTTGACAGAGCCACCTACTCGATCGCGTCAACTATACCGACGCACTCTATCCGCACAATTTACTAACTAAATAAAATTAGTTTTTTTTTCTCACTAAAGGCTAAAACTTCAAATCATTATCCTTTATCTATATAAATATATATATTAAAATCATAGAGATTTCAGCTGAGTTTTTTCAGTAAGATAATTTCAAGAAGATAATCACAATTTGATTATCATAGGGAATTTTCTCGTTCCTGAGCTACAGTCTCCATCTGTCGGCTGTTATTACAAAACACAAAACTAATAACCTTCAACAGTTTCAATTTTACAAAGACCTATGCAAAATGGCCAAATATTTGCAAAATTTATATTTATTATTATTATTCCACTAGTAACATTTTCCACTGCTCACCGAATCTGGGCGACCTACATTGTTCTTTTTACTTTCTCTTACTCCGAAATCTCTCTCTCTCTCTGTGAGTGCTCGCGGTTTGTGTACAAAATATCTGAAAAACTAAAAAATCGCAGGAAGTTCTAACTTGGTATTACGTTTGGGTACTACTACCACATCAGATACGAAAGTTGTGGGTAAAATTCTTCAACCAGAAATGCAGCTCACTGAAGAGGTTTTTTTTTTTTTAATTTTTTGCGAATTTTTCGAAAACGGCTCCAACGATTTCCTTTGAACATCGTATACTATCTAAACACATAAATACCTGCTACTTCTATTTGAAATATTTTCCTGGGGACAAATTGATTTTGCTAGCGTTAAGCTCTTATAAAATACCACTTCTGTACAATAAATGGTTCTAGTATCTGTGTAATGTTAAGGTATATTCGAAGTTTCGCTAGAATTCCAACTTTGAAGAAAATCGGCTAACCGGAACTACAACTTCACAGAATAGGTTTTTTGAGTTTTTCTGAATTGGTCTTGAAATTGGTTCTAACGTCTTTGTAAGTGGATTAACTCCTCGGCCTGCATCTTCCACCTATTACATTTTTTTTATAGATTTATATAATTTATTATTTATTTAAATATTATTTTAATAGTAACCAATAAGTATCCCAATTTTATGATTTTACCAACTGAAGTAAAAGAAATTCGGGAGTATTTCATACCAGATTTTTGTAGCTTTTAATACAAAGGAAAACATGGGCAACATTTGCCTCGATAATCATTGATTCTACATCTGCTAGCCAAAATCTCTAGAAACTAATTGAAAATTCTTACTAATAATAACAATTACAATAACAGAATATAAACACGCAATCCTGTAGAATTTTTATGGCAAAGGTCAAAGTCGGCATGTGCTTTTTCATGTCTTTGGAAGGCTAAAAATAAAACGCAAAAATTCGCAATAGGTGGGGGGGGGAATAGAAAAAAGGCTGCCAACAAGGAAGTAAATCTGAGAACATTTAAAATTTACCTTCGAAATTTTACTGTCTTAAAAATTTTTTATAACCACAAAATGGCGCTCTATTTAGTCCTTTCAAACACAAGATCCTGCCATGAATTTTCCTTTTTTTGGGGGGGAGAGATTATAAAACGCTGTTTGTTCCTATCTTCGTGAAAATGAGTAATCGTGTGATGAATATATCTTGTGAATCATTCACACAATTCTATTTTACATCATTTCTCCTAACTTTCAAATAAAAAAAAATGGTGTGAATCACTACACGCCTTTCACTTATTCCCATTTTATATTATATAAAATTAAAATTTTCTTTAAATGTCAAACTTCGTACATTTGTCCCCAGATAAACTGGTGGTGGGAATTGTGTAGTGTTATGCTTTCGTCTAAAGTATCTAACCACTTTAGCTCAATGTAAGGTTATTGTCACCTACATAATATTAATACCCATTCAAAAATATTGCTAGATTCTAAATTTGCAATTAAATAAGCTACTTGGAAGTGCGGCAGGTTTTCTTTTTTTAGTTTTTTGGTATTATCTCGAAAACTGCCGCAACGATTTTCATTACTAAACTTTAAATTAGGGACGTCAAATTTTTAACTTTTGTTTGAATTCCTTTAATGCTATTAACGCTGTCTTCAGTGTAACGGGCTACAGTGTAACTACATTGAAATGACTATCTGAGTCAAGAGGTTCTACAATATGTATCTATCCTCTTCGCCCTTCTATATTTCTGCTGGACCTCTTAAAAAAAAAAAAAAAAAAAAATTGAAAATTATAATACCTAACTGCAATTAACATAAAAAGAAAGTCATGTGAAAAGAAGATCATGTGTGGAATTGATGAAGAAGGCTTGCCATAGGAAGCATTCCTTGTCTATTTACTTTTACTTATCGATTTTTTCGTACTGAGGAAGTAATGAGATATTGCCAAATTTTCGAAATTATATTTGCCCCGGAAATATACAAATAGAATTCCTTTCTCACTCTTCGTGTACGTATGCGTGTGTGTGTGTGTCTGTGTGTGTATGCGTGTGTGTTTGTGTGCGTGTGTGTAAATAAGTGTGTGGACAAAATTTGTCAAAAAGGATAAATTGCAGGAAGCTCAAACTAGGTATCATCATTGTATCTGACACGAAACTTTCAGTCAAATTCCATCATTTGGAAACTTGACAACTTAACAAAATATTTTTCCCATTTATCATGATTTTCTCAACAACAGCTTCAACAGTCTTTCTTTAATTTTCGTAACTATCTTATTACTTTTATTTGAAATATTTTTCCAATAAAATTGGTTTTTAGAGGGTCGGGGCTTTCCAAACTTTCATCCAAAGTGCCAGTTCAATAGAATGGTTCAGCCACCTATATAATGTTAAAAGTACCTTAAAAGCATTACCAAAATTCCAAATTTCATTTTCTTTGATTTATTGAAAAGAAAAATCGTCATTTCAATAAAGGCACCCATCATAGATTGGGTTCAACAATCTGGTACATGGCAACTCGTAGATTCAAGTTATTGATCAATACCTATTAAAGACAAATTACCTTAGATTTCATCGTAAATAAGGAATGACTTTTACGTGCAATAACTTCAATATTAACTAATAACTTTAATTTTAACTAATAGCTTTAATTTTAACTAATAGCTTTAATTTTAATAATAACTTTATTGTTACATGTTCAAAAAATAAATTAGCATCGAATCATATCAATTTCATATAAATCCTTTATTTATACATTGATACAAGGATGATTGTTTTTATTTTAAGGTAGAATACGTTTTATGGGAGGTAACTATTTGGTAAAAACCGAACGTTTCTCACATGAAAAAGCGAGCGAACGGTAGTGTGCGTGTGGAGGAGGGGGGTTGAAAAACGTAAAAACGTATTCTATGCAAGTTGCAACTGTCATATGGCAGGTACCGTTTGATTTTTTTTTTCTTTATGCTAAAACCAGAATAAATTATCTAAACTTAAACCTAAATTTAACTCCAACGGTTTGGCAACCACATGAAAACAAAAATCTGGTGAGAAACTCGCTCACGACTTTCTCTTACTCTAATTAATACCTACAATTAATTCAAGCAATTTTCTTTAAAATGGCAACGTTACAATATGGCCATAAAATTGGTTATGGAGGATTTTATTCTTTACATGAGCTAAGTTTGGTTACCAAAAATCTATAAATTAAAGTAAAACATTTAAACGAAAATCATAATAAAGAAATAAAATGGAAAGAGAAAAATACGAAGAAACAAAAAAATGCACGAAAATGAAGGCACAAGACTAACAGTCCGTTAAAAAAAATACGAAGAAACAAAAAAATGCACGAAAATGAAGGCACAAGCTAACAGTCCGTTTATTTATTATAAAGAATTAATATAGAAAAAAAATAATGAAATTAAAATTAAAAGCGAGCTGGCTTAATTTAAATGGTGTACTGGAGGTAGAGAAGATGGTGAGGAAGAAGGGATTAAAGACAGGGAGTGGTGAAGCATGTCAAACAGTAACATGTTGGAGTTGCGGAAGGAAGCAGCATGGTTTAGGGAGGATTTATTGTATGAACCAGGGAATGAAACGATCAGGAAGGGTAGAAAGGGTTTTGGGTATGGCGGAAGTGCACAGAGGATATGAATAGTGGACTGGGAGATATAAGCATTTCTGGGAATCTTGCAGATGAATCTTAAGGAGGAATTCATTAAACAAATAAATTTGAATATGTGGATGGGTCCGCAATGGTGGATAACATCTGTAATTTTATCCGTCGTAGTATGCACATTCCTTTTGTTCCTGACCGGTTTCGAATTTTCATCCATTGTCAGAACAAATTCACCAAGTTCGTCTAGAGAGTTCACTTCAAACAATGTTTCTGTTGCACTCAATAAATTTGATTTCGAGTTCCCCTTCAAGAGACCACATGAACCAGACAAACTTTATCGAAATGATATAAAATTTGGGATGAGATATTTGATGTTCTTTACTTTCCGCTGTTTCATATTCTAAACTAGATGTTAAGGTCCGGTCAAAAAAACAAATCTGAAAAATCAGGAAGGAGACCAAGAGAAGACAGGTATTTATAGGAAGGAAGTGCTGGAAATGGTGCTACAGTAGAACGGTTGGAGATTTAGCTGTGTAGCTCTTGCAAGAAAGGGGTTATAATGGAAGTATGTAGGAGGGAGAATTGGAGAGAATGAATTTAGAAATGTCAAGAAATAAACTGGTAGGTGTATAGTAAACTGTAGAACAATGTATAATAAAATAGAAACAGAAACTGCGAGAACTTTACACTGTTAATAGACAATAGAGAATGAGGTAGCGAGAGAATAACTAAGAGAGAGGCAGACTGGCTGAATAATTAAAAAGAAATTAGATAGTTGTTTGCTGACTGGTGGGGAAGACCGTTTTAAAAACTGTTCTGAACTGTTCTTCTGTAGCTCTATAAATAGGAATTCTCCCTCCCTATTTTGGCCTAGGTAGCGTGTCACTAGGTACTTTGGATCCTCAAGAATCTTAATGAATCGGATCCCAGTACTCGGGTATTAATCAAATTAGTAGCAAGATGTCAAGTGACAAAGAGAAGGAAGATCTTGAGGGAACGGGTGATTTAACCAAGAATTTGGTTCCGATCATAATAGTTTAGTTTAAACTGTATTCAGTTTCAAATTATTGGAGTTGGCTCAATTCTTGATATCGTTGAGTACATTCTAAAGTTTTAAAGAATCTGTGTGAGAATCGGAAGGGAAAAAGTTAAAAATTCTGGAAACCGTCTTATGCTTTGAGGATAACAGTTGCACTATTTATATAATTTTAAGAGCATTAAATATTCTGTATGAAGTTGTTTGGATGTATGAAAGTTGTATGGATCTTCGTATCAATTTTTTTTAAAAAGAAGATATTAAACAATAATTATTACTGGCCACATCCGCGGCTATACTCGGAATTACTGAATGGTTCAGACTTCTGTTCTCAAATTGATTGACCAACCATTTCAAACAAAAAAAGCAATTTTATAATACCGCTATAAGAACAAAAACGATTTGGAAATTTCCTTAGAAAAAACTACAAGAAACTAAAAAGCATAACTAATCTTACGGACCTGACTCTATCTACGAAAGTGATAGAAACAATATTATTAACTATTACAAATAACTAACTGCTCCAAATTTCCCAATTTTGAAGGTTTGGTTTTAGAAATTTTCATTGATAAAAAAAATCTGGTGTGGAACACTCATACGACTTTCTCATACCGCAGTAAGTTTATAAAATTGTTACTGAGAAATTTTATAGTTAATATACCAAATTTAATGAAATTCGTCGGTGATTCGTGTCGGAGAAAATCGCGAAAACGGAAAAACTGTTCAGTAAAAACGCACTTTTGGTTTATAAATTACTTGAAACTCGGAATTTGGCAATTTATTCATTTCTAATTAATTTTGTTTAGAGGGTAGAATTGTATGATCACCTAAGATAGGACTTAAGAGGAAAACATAACCCTCCCCCTCCACCAAAAACCTTCTTAAATGACTTTACCCGGAGAAATTTTTAAATGAATGTTGTAGCTCTTTATATGTGCAGTTCCCATTCTAAGTTTGAAGAAAATCGTTGGAGAAGTTCTAGAGAAAAAAGCGGAAAACAGAAAAATACTTTTCAGTAAAAACGCACTGCCGGTCATACGATTTTCTTTAAACTCGGAATTTCGACTACATATTTAATTCTAATTAATTTTATTGAAATGATAGAATTGGGTAATAAACTGAAACAACACTTCAGAGAAAATCCTAACCCCATCCAAAATGTTCACTCCAAAGTAGGAAAATCCTCCCCCCAAAGTGTTCTTAATGAATTTTCCCGGACAAATGTTTCAAATAATAGTTGTACTTCTTTGATACACCAAGTTTAAAGAAAATTATTGGAGCCGTTTTCGAGAAAATTACAAAACACACAGTAAAATGGTACTTCCGGTTGAGGAACTTTGACAAATAACTTGCTGTGGGATCCCATAATGATACCTGAACGGAATACCAAGTTTGAACTTTCTGTGATTTTTTTGTTTGGACTCAGGGGACCTCAAAACAGATATTTACGGTGAAACTCTACATCGAAAATTTGACACGATTACAATTAAAATTTTTAGATAGTATTAAAAATTAACATAACGATTATTCATGATACAATATATCGAGTTCTATTGCTCAATGACTAGCCAAATTTTCTAATAAAATTCATCTCAGTTTCCTAAAGATATTCATTCATACTAGAGAATATTCAGGTTAGTAACAGTTAAACCTTTCTTCAGTTTTTTTTTAGTCTTCCCCCCTTTACTTCTCCGTACTGTGAAATCTAACTTTCTCTCTCAGTAGTTACTTCTCAAGTAGAACAGTCTTTAATACTTTTTTTTTTCATCTAACTTTCCACTTTTCTTTACTATAGTTCATAAAAATACACCTTACATCTAACATTCATTCGGTGATATGTTCGTTTTTAATGTTTTTGTTTTTTAGTTTTTAAATCGATTCAAGGATTAGTCAAATAATTGTATCGATGAAAGTCGGTTACTCTATCACCTCACTTTTATAGGAGGTTATTTCTAACCTTCTAAATTCTAAATGAATGGTGTAAGTAAAAATGACAAAAGGTGAATCTGAAGACAGACTGATAATTCTTTATGGAAGTGAAACTGGTACTGCACAAGATGTGGCCGAAAGGATTTGGAGAGAAGCTAAACAGTAAGAATTGTTTACTCTTATAAACGATCCTATTAAAATGTTTTCAAATTTTGATTTAATTATATTCGATAGAAATATTCATTTTTAATTGTTAATTAAAATTAACTTAATTTATAATTCAAATTAATTTCCATTTTTCAAGTGTTTCGATTGGTTTAAAATGTAATTAAAAAAATTTTTGCATTTTTAGGCGTCACCTTCATGCGGAAGTTTCTTCTATGGATGATTATAATATAACCAATCTTCCAAATGAAACACTTGTGGTTTTTGTAGTTGCGACCACTGGACAAGGTGATCCACCATCTAATATGAAAAAATCGTGGAGATTTCTACTGAGGAAGAGTTTACCAAGTGATTCATTAAGTACAACTAGGTTAGTTCATTCATTGTATTTGATGAACCGTGAAAGTTTCAAAGAAAAAAAAAGAAAGAAATGATTTCTACTTAATTGTCTATGGGGTGTATAAAAACTGCACTACATAAAATAATAGACTTATACATCATTAACTGCATTGGTTAAAATTTTGTATTAACCATTTTTAATCAGAGTAGCAGTACTAGGTTTGGGCGATTCTTCATATGTTAAGTTCAACTTTATCGGAAAGAAACTTCAGAAAAGGCTTATACAACTTGGTGCAACAATTGTTACACCCTTGGGATTGGCAGATGATCAACATGATCTAGGAAGTGATGCTGTAGTTGTGCCGTGGTTGGTACGTTTTTGGCAAACGACTAAATTAGGCGTTGTAAGCGATAATGCACCACCTGTAATAAGGTAGGTTGAAACTGGTAAGGAAATTATTAACTCAAATTTTTAAGCAAAACTGTCTTATTTTAATTATAATTTAATTTTGAACCCTCGAATGGAAAGATTTTAGATATTCTTTTTGAAATTTCACTTCGCGTTTATTGAATGCATGTTTTATCGGTAATAAGGGCCCTGAGACTTAGCTAAGCTTGCGGGCTTATGAGACTTAGCCAAGCAAGAGAAGGAAATGGCAATGCTAATGTAATATATAGTAAAAAGGATATTGAGGTTCGGTCAAAGAAAACTTTTTTTCAGATTTTACTGACGTTTTGACAAATCTTGGTGATGGTGGAAGTTAAACTGAAGTTTTTAAGATATTCAAATAGGAAAATTTTTACCTTGAAGAAGTCAATAAATTTGCCGAAACATCGGTGAACATTTTAAAAAAGAGTTTTCTTTGACCGAATCTCTATATCCTTTTTACAGTAACAAATTCAGCGGTCGTATCGAACATCAAATGCATATATTGTTCATTGGGTGAAGTTTTGCTTGATTACGATTCTGCGCCTTGAAGAGAGGAAACCAAAGCCTTCATTTTTTTTTTGTGGATTATTTTGAGAACCCCAAAGTCTGATTAATCAAATAAAACTGAATAAAATGTGAGTGCCACAGTTGACTATGACTGGCCAGCCAAAATCCCCGCAGTATTAAGCTAATCTATTTAATTGCAATAAAGACACTCGAGGTATTACTTGTATGAAACTCAAGGATGAAAACAACAATTGTGTATAAAACAGAAAAGCCTACCTTTTGAGAAAAGGAATAGCACATTATTAATTTTCATATTTTCTATAAAAGATTCCAACTAAACCATTATCGTAATTTGAACTGAAGTACACCTTATCTAAACTTACTGTCGAGTTTAAATTACTTAATTACACTTATTTACTTATTCTCAAGGTGGAACGTTGAAGTAATTAAAAATAAGGAAGGTGTGGATATTCACATTCCAATCGGGGAACCCCAGCAACGATTAGACATGGTAGTAAAAGAAAATATTAGGACTACACCAATGGAACATTTCCAGGTAACTAATAAAATTATATTTCGATTGCTCAATTTGAAATGCAATTGTTTAAAAAATATATAATTTATAGGAAGTAAGATTAATCAAATTGGAAAATGAAAATGATTTATTAACTTCTGAAGCTACTCACCTGAATTATGATCCAGGAGACGTTGTACTCATAATGCCTCAGAATTCTCCAGCATCCGTTGCGAAATTTCTCGCACTTTTATCTTCAGAAGATAGATCTGTAGAAAATAGATTATTACCAGAGTCTGTTCTACAATTGTCAGTATTACATGAGGATATGCCTATACCGGAATGTTTGAAAAAGCCTTTTAGATTAAGTGATTGTGCTCAAAATTACTGGGATCTTAATGTAAGTAGCTCAAATTGTAATTTTCCGTTGATTATTGAAAACTATTAAATAGTTTTAGTTAGTTACTTAACTTATGCCGGCAATATGAAAGTGATCTCTAAAGAAAAATCATCAAATTTAATTACATAATTAGTTATATCGAGCTGCAGATGATCAAGACTATGGTAATCAGTTTGATTTTTCCGGTGATCAATTTGTAAGTTAAACTTTTAAAACTAGTAAAACTAGATTTCTATTTAAAAGATAACAAACTTATACTTTTTAAACAAATTGTTTAAACCACTTTCAGAATCATGGCAAATCAGGGCAAATGTTTATTTGTTAAGTGATGCATTTATTACTTGCCTTATTCAGACAAATACTGATAATTTTTGTTCAATCATTTGTACTGTTTAACTGTTTCGGTATTTAATTGTAAAATAGTTCAAAAATATTTCATTAAACATAATTAGTTAATTGATTCAATTTAAATTTTCAAATCTCTTTAAATTGCATGAAAGAGCTGCTTTTTCTTGATTAAAAACCAATATTGAAAAAGTAGTTCATTATATTCTAATTTACAAACACAGATTTTCAGAGAGGACAGAATATGCTTTTATTGTCAATTAGTAAGAAAGACTTTTTTTTAAAAGTTTGCAACTGTATACCTCTGTCAAAGAAAATATCAATCCTACTATTCCAAGAAAAATAATTGACTCTCATGTAGCTAATTTTCTCAGCTTGAAGTATCATTTTACTAAATAGTTTTTCCTTATTTAATTTATCCGCAATTTCTAGAAAACGCCATCAAAGATTTTCTTTAAACTTTAAATTGCATATTACAGATATAAAACGTGTGCTGTTTTTAATGAAAACATTTCTGTTAGAAAATTGATTTCAGTGTGATTGTGGGTAAGCTCTAAAGAAGAATTTCAAGAAATTGTATGGTTATACACCTTCACATCATAAAACAATAATTTAAAAAAAAATAATCTAACTAATAAAGTTTATCAATTGAAAATTGTGAATTGCCTTAAAAGAGAGAACCGTGGATTTGTTTTCATAACATCGTTTTTTAGTTCTTTTAAATAGAGCATTACAAACTGATGCCTGCTTTTCCAGGAATATTAAGATACAAATATATAATTTATATATAAAATATATATATTTCTATACGAATTAGTTTGAAATTGTTTATTTTTTCTATAAGGTGAACTGTAGAAAGTGCGAACTTCCATTATAATTCCTCTATTTAAGTAGCAGTAACTTCGATCTCTAATGGGAGGTAAAAGATAACATCGTTCTATGATTATACATTTCATAAAAATCGTCATTATACAATGGTACTAATAATATTTAACATTTTTTATTTTAAGGAGTAAGTGCATTGCGATCAAAAGAGGTCTAGCGTGCCCCCTACTAATAAAGGGATGAGACTTCTAATATCCCGACTCTGAATCTCCAAACAGCTCTAAAAAAAATTCAAGATCTAGAGAGAAAATCTTTTCCAATACCCTCTACATACTTAATGTTCTAAACATTCTCTCTCTCTTAGCACCTACACACTCAGTCAGGAGGTTCCTCCACTCCCCACAGAATGTGCTGGCGCTATCGCTTTCTAGGCCCAGCCTGTTCAAGTATCACTGAATTTACTGCAATATTCCTTAAGGAAATCTATCAATATACGAAGCTATATTCTGAGTGTCAGTAGCATGTTTATTTTTTATTCATATGTGAAGAAAAGGTGGTTAAATTTTAAGTTAACGTTAATTCAAATCTCCCCTCTTATAGGTAAACCGAATGCACACTAACAAAAAAAAAAGTTTTGATGTCATTTAGTTAAATCTGATGATCTTATCTCACTGATTTTAAATTTAATTATATAGGGACCGCACTTCCTTCTAAAAATGTGAAAAAAATCGACAAGTACGTCCTAAAAATTAGGAGCAAGAGCAGCCTCACATCCATGAGATATAATTCCTTGTCAATATAATTAATTCTTTTCAATACTTTTTTTTAAAAAAAAAAAACTAAGGAAAAAATAAATGCAAATCTTGCATTTGTTTTCTCTTGCTGAAAAGTCAAGTTCAAAATCTGACGTTTAAGCTCTTACAGCAATAAGAAAAAGTAAAATTTTTTCAAATTGAGCAATTGAAATTTCATTTCTACCCAGGTTAACACCAAATTGTTTGCATTTGGGCTCTGAATTTTAACAAGTTGCTGAAAAAAATGAAGTTTAAATAACCTCACGCACTTGCCCTATTCTTAGTGGAAAAAAGAT
Source organism: Triatoma infestans (assembly GCA_011037195.1). Classification (NCBI taxonomy): domain Eukaryota; kingdom Metazoa; phylum Arthropoda; class Insecta; order Hemiptera; family Reduviidae; genus Triatoma; species Triatoma infestans. Next base: position 42,337 of record JAAEAF010005749.1, on the reverse strand, counting down.
AAAATAAAAGTCCCCCCCCCCAACGACGCTCGATTTCCACTATTTGACACATTCCGTTAATCCAAAAAAAATCGGTTTGAAAAGTTAACAGTAAGGTGAATAATTTATTAATAAAGATGATAACCATTCTTCTTTTTGAGAGATTTGATATAGATTTCATTAATTATTATTTTTTGAACTAATTTATAAATATTGTTATATTAGGGTTAATAACAAAAATACCCAGTCCATTGATTTTTGTGATTTTATTTCCCTTCTCCTAGCTTTTGACTATGGTACCTAGTCATGATCAGGAAACTTTTTTTTATTTTTGCATCAACACATGAGCTTGTACTTAGTGCAGAAGGTAGGTGTATAAAATTATTACTTGGTGCACCTACTTCTTGCACAAGTACAAGCTTATATGCAGATGCAAAAATAAAAGAAATCAGTTCCCTGATGAAGACTAGGTTCCCTAGTCGAAAGCTAGGAGAAGGGAAATAGAATCATAACAATCACAGGAATGGGTATTTTCGTTATTAACCCTAATATAATAGTATTAATTCAACTAGTCCACGACATCCATCAAAAAAATAAAAAATTACTTTATAAATGTTTTTTATTGGATTAACATATACTAATTTTACAATAAATTAATATAACAAACTAAAATGTGCAGGCGATACCTCGACGATACTTATTCGAAGTGTTAGCTTACGTTACAACAAATGAATTAGAAAAAGAGAAGCTTCTTGAGCTGAGCAGTAGTACTGGACAAGAGGAATTATACAGTTATTGTAACAGACCACGGCGGACCATGGTTGAGGTATTATTTTGATTTTTGTTCTCTGTTTATCACCAATGATCAATTTTAATTTTTCAAAAAAAAACTTCACTAATATTCAATGTTTTTACTTTCTCCTATTCCTGAATATAGTATATATCCTACGTATACTATATATAGTAAATATCCTATATATAGTAAGAGGAAGTATAATTCGAAATTTCGAAATTGTATTTTCACCAGAAATACATTTTTAAAGGTCTCCCAAGAGGAAATTAGTGTAATTGTGTCTGTATTAGTCTGTTGTGTGAACGAAATATTTCAAAACCAAGAAAATGGCAGGAAGATCAAAGTTTGGATTCCGTCTAGATACGAACACCGCATTTGACACGAAGTATTCAGGCTAAATCCATCAAAAGGAAGTGCGACTTTGCTGGATTGGTTTTTTCCAGTTTTTCGCGATTTTCTTGAAAACAACTCAAACGATATTCTTTAAACATTGCATACGATCTACACACAAGAATACCTATCACTTTTATTTGAAATTTATTTATTTTTGTGGAGGGTAGGTCCTTATGGGCTTAGGTCCCGCGTCTTAGGGCAACCGAATAATAATAACAATAATGAGCAAAATTTGAAGTTTAAAGAAAATTTGTCATTTTCTCTTTAATTTATTGTTTTAATAGGAGTAAGAGAAAGTCGTGTGAGTGTTTCACACCAGAATTTCTTTGACTTCAAGTGAGTTTTTACTAAATCTCTTTAATAGAAAACGCTTTTCATCTCTGGTGCGAGAAGTTCATGGATCATCTTTGATTCGATTTTTGTATGATTAACGGTGTGAACGAACCTAATTAGAAAAAGTTACAATGTGTAGCAGTTCTGATAGCGAAGACCAGAATTTTACGAAGCCAGGCGTGCTGGCAGTCTTTCCTAGGCTGTTAAGCCAAGGGTTTGTATACTTTGGGATTATAGGCAATGCCGGAAGCTTGAGACAGGTTAACAACAAGATTAAGGATATAATGGACAATGACCTAAATAAGATCCATGTTGTGCATATCCATTCACCTACACATTAACTAATCTTATCAGTAAACATAAAGAGATATTTATCAACCATACAACTCTAAATGTGAGTGGACTAGCTGCTTCTTGGAGGGTCTTCAGCATTTCAACAGTCGCTTCTTTAGGGATAGTGGTGTCCTTGCGAATATCCCGGGACTCGTCCGGGATTATGCTATAAAATTAGAAAGAGTGAATAGTGGTTTAATTTTTGTTAAAATTTTACGGTTTCAATATTTATACAATGTCCGAATTAACTATTGAAAATATAAAGTTCCTGAAAATGTAGAAGCCTTAAAAGTAGTGGTACAAAAAAGGAATTATTAAAGAGATTAAGGGCAGCCTTAATTTTTGAAAATGATGAAGAAACTGAAGTTGATGAAGTCGAAGATGATGAAGAATACGATACCAGCGAAGTTGAAAAGCAAGGTGCAGATAAGTTTATGAAAACCATCCTATCTTCCCCATCTAACGATTTAGGCAGTAACGAACTGACGCTGCTGTATTAAATCAAGTAAGTACACCCTTCATTTAATTTCTGATGTGGAAGAATCCATTAGTACTTTTAGTGGAAACGATAAGTTTAAAAGCATAACGACTTGGATAAGGGAAATTGATGAATTAGTCATTATTAAAGGGATCCGCCGCTTTGTTTATAAACCACGAGAAAAATGTGAACACTTGGGATTCAGTGGCTAGAGCTCTTAAAAAGGCAGTTACGACGCACGTAAGTAGGAAAAGTGTGCATAGAGAGCTCATGACTAGGAGGAAGCTCCATAATGAAACCCTCCAGGAATATTTTTACAAGATGTATGACATAGCTTCCCGTTGTAAAATAGAAAGAAAATCAGTTTTACAGTATGTAATAGATGGGATTGATGACGATGAAGGTAATAAAACAATCCTTTATGGGGCAAGTCCATATGAAGATTTTAGGGAGAAACTAAATGTGTACGAAGAAATGAAGACTACGAGATAACAGACGTAACAGTGAAGGATGCGTGCATAAGATAAATATAAATCTGCTTCGCATAACACCATAACTAAAAGAGGTCGTTTTTTTAATTGTGGATCAATTGAACATGTGATGAAAGCTTGTCCAGATCAGGCGAAGGGTCCGAAATGCTTAAAGTGCAATCAGTATGGTCACTTGGCTTCTAAATGTCTATCAAGCAACCCACCTATATGCCAATTGAACCAGATGAGTGCTACAGTCGAAAAGCCTATTGTAGTACTTGAATTGAATAAAATTAATGTCAATGCTTTAGTAGACAGTGGCAGCGACTTTGCCTGATGAATAGTACCACTTACATTGAGTTGGCGCTCCTAAGCTTTCAGGCATGACTAATTTTACTGGCGTTGGCGGTAAAGTTATGACTTCGATTGATAAGTTTGAGTCTGTGGTTACTATAAGCAACGAACCATACAGTATCTGCTTCCATGTTGTACCAGATGGCTACATTGCTCCACATAGAATAATTTTAGGTTCTCAACTTTTTCAAGAAGCTAAGGTAACCATTTCTAATGAAAAGATGGAAGTTTCAAAGTCATCGAAAGAAAATCCACTTTTAAGTGTTCCGTTAGTCGAGGATACCTATGCTGAAGACATTGGTTCTTCGGATCAAATCCTGAGGCAGTGTGTTACATCACTAATAAGAAATACAACAGAAAGTGATGATAAGTATAAAGGAAGCAGAGTGAGAGTAAACAAAGGTAAAAAAATCTGCAGAGAAGTTGGAGAAGTCGGAAAAGTGTAGAGATAGTAATGAAAGGAACAAAGAGGAACGTTCCTCCAAATCAGAAAAGATTAAACCTAAAGAAGAGCTTGATGAACAGCAAAAGGATGATAAAGGAAGAAGTAAACATGTTGTAATCAGGCATAGCATAGACGACATAGAATCCGTTACAACAAAAGAAGATCGAAACAAGAGCGATAGAAAAGAAGACCCTGATGAAGAGGGAATTGGGAGACATAGTGACAAGTCTAAGTCTAGACATTCATCAACAGTAGTGGCAAGCATAGAAGGGATAAAGATGCAAGAAAGAGGAAAGGCGAAAGATGTGAAGAGATTAAAGTTAAGGAATCGCGTAGGTCTTCAGCTCATGATCATAATGGTCCAGGAAGTGATTTTTCCAATAGTTCTGCAAGTCCAAAGATAACACAAATAATTCATACAGTAAAACTAACGAAACATTACAAGATCAAGGCCGGGAAGGTTCATCTTCCATTGAAGAAAATACAGTATCTTTGGATTGCCCAGAACAACTAAATGATGTTGATATTTTATTGATGGAAGTTAACGATTCAGTTGAAAATGATTTAGTAAAAAACAATAGAAATGAAGATGAAAAACTTGGAGAGAATGTGCCACTTTATTTGGCTATGACATTTTTGAAATAAGGAAAATCATGCAAGCTCGAAAAATATTGAGAAAATGGAAGCTTTGGAAAATCTAGAAAATAATACGGTTAATGAGAAAATACATAAGGATAGGAGAGGGAAAAAAATGATGAATTCGGGTCGAATTCAATGCAGGACGGCCGAATGTGGGAATTAAATATAATTTAGCCAGCATGGCAATAGAGACTAAATAAAATTAAAACCCATATGATATAAAAAGTGACAAAATTAATGATATAGAACTAAATGTAGAATTAGTGTGTATTAAGAAGTTGCTCTGTTCGGTTGCGAATACATTGTATTATAAAAGTTGTTCATATTACAAATAAGTTGTGAATTGTCATTTTAAGGTTGTCAAAATAAATAGTATTTTGTGTTATTGAAATCCCCTTAACATTTCACTTCCTTTCTATCCTTTAGCATATCCCATCTACACTGATAATCATGTAATATATTAAGTGTGTTTATTAAGCAAAAATAGTTACAAAATTTACGATTTCAAAGCACAGCAACACTGGACTCCAGATAATTTGTTTTCTCCAAATTATTTCTTCTAGTTGCGATAAAGACAATACATTCTTATAATAACTCCTACTTTTTTTTCATTGAAACCTGGTTTTCATGATTGGCTAATAATCTTACAATTTTATGTAGGTTTTAGCGGACTTCCCTTATGCAACTGCTAACCTATCTTTACCATTTCTATTTGATGTAATGCAACCAATTAAACCTCGGGCTTTCTCTATCGCATCATCACCTACTGTAAGTATATTAATCAGGACATCTTATTAAAATGTGTTGCGATAACATGAAAAAAATATTTATGTATCTGTATTATGTAACGTTTAGTTTCTTTTGGTAATAGCTGGAACGAGGGGAAATTCACATGCTAGTCGCAGTGGTTAGATATAAGACGAAACTTGTAGCGCCGAGATGTGGACTCTGTTCGACGTGGCTAGCATCTATTGAACCAGGGCACAGATTAACTGTTGCAATCAAGAAAGGATCACTGCGTTTTCCAAAAGAGGTAGTTTATATTATGATTATTATAAACTAAATCTTTCACGTAGTATTATTCAGTAAACTTCTGCAAATAATTTCTTTTTCATTGCATTCCATTAGATGCATTACATTTCTTTTCCTTGGAATCTAATTGGTAGGATTGTATCCTCTTTGAGCCTTGATCTGATTCAGTCTTATCATTTCTTATATATACATATTGCGATAGCACGCTATGAACGAGTTTTCGCTATTAGTAAGCCAAACTTTCGTATTCAAGTTGCACAGCTTGAATTTTAAAAACGAATATGTTTTATACTATATAATTACTGCTAGTAAGAGCAAGTATTGCGATCGTGTCAAATTTTCGATATCTCGTTGCGAAAATGCACGTTTTGAGTCCCCTAATCCCGAAAAAGTGGTTTTTAGAAAATGTGTGTGTGTATGTGTTTGTGTGTGGTATCTATGTGAACAACATAGCTCAAATTTGAAATTCCGATTAGGTATCATCATGGGATCCGTCTGGAAGTTATCTGTCAATGTTCTTCAACCATTGAAGTACCACTTCACTAAATGGATTTTCCAGGTTTTGGTGATTTTCTCGAAAATAATTTCGTCTTTTTCTTTCATTAAATTTCTTATATCAGCTACACATATTAAGAGTTACAACTTTTTTGTTATTTCAGCCCAACTTGTACGCTCTGCTACAGCAACGCGTTCACCTCGAACTCTATGAGGCACTCGCGAACATTAGACTGACTGTAGGTCTGAATAATAATAGTAATAATGGTGACAGTAATAATCCCAGTTATGACGACAACAGGTCGCGTTGTATCTATTTATCAAAATTATATTGAACAACAATTGTCGGATCGCCAATAAGACGAAGGCATCGTCAAAAAAACACTTCTATTTGAAACATTCTTTCTGGGAAAATTAATTTAAGGGGAATTAATTAATTAATTAATTTTGGGGAAAGTGTGTGGATTTACTTTTCTGTAAAGTGCAGTTTTAGTTTATTATACGATTCCATTATCTAAATAATGTTATAATAATAATAACAATGTCTTTATTTCCAAAATATACATGTACGTAATTAAAGTCGTAAATTAAATTAAATTTCTATATAAATGTATGAAATAAAACAAAGTATTAATTATATGTAGGTAAATAAACTAAACAACAAAATAACTAAAAATAAATCAAATTTTACTTTTAATAAAATAATAAAAATTCTATTTTCTATGAACTGTAATAGTATGTTTGTAAATACAAATTTAAATGAATGTTTTTTGTAAGTTTTCTTAATCTTTGGAAACTAGTAGGCCCATTTCTGGGCAAAGGCTTCTCCCAGCTTCTTCCAAACTTCTCTATCTTGTGTTATCTTCTCCAGTTAGTGCCAATGTCTCTCTTCAATTCGTCAGTCCATCTTAGATATTGCCGTCCTCTCTTTCGTTCGTCATTTATCGGTGTCCAGTCTGTCACTTTTGCTGTCCATCTGTTGTCACTTAGTCTTGCTACATGGCTCACCCACTTCCATTTTGTTCTCTTTACTAGTTTTATTAAGTCATCTAGTCCCCGTCTGATTCTTAAGTCTTTATTTCTAATTTTATCTTTGCGGGTTAATTTTAAAATACTTCTTTCTATCGCTCGTTGCCTTACTTGCAGACGACGAATATTTTTCTTAGAAAGGGACCAGATTTATGAGCCGTAGATCAGGCAAGGTACAATACACTCCTTGTGTGCTGAAATTTTTATTTCAAGTGCCCAATTGTTTTTAAAGATAAACCTCATGCTCTAGTACTTTTCCAGCACAAAGTAACGCTTATTGATCTCTTTCGTAGTACTATTTTCAAATGATATGATCTGGCCTACGTAATTGGCCTCGGTGACCCAGCTTAGCTTTGTTTTTCTAGATAAATATCCTGGCTTTGCTTATTTGTCGTAACAGTGTTATCAGAGTTTGTAGCTAATCCAGCATGTTTACCCTTATATGCAAATCTGTTAATATCCCCACCAGTTCTTCAAATAATTTGGCCAAAATTATTATGTCATCAACAAAACGCAAATTTGTTAAGTTGACGCCATTTATCCTAATTCCCTTTTCCTTCCAATCAAATTCTAATACTGAGTTAAAAAGACTTGGTGAGAGCGGGTCGTCTTGCTTGACTCCTTTTTCCAATGAGAACTAGTCCCCTGGTCTTTCCAGCACTATTCTCGCTTGACTGTGGCTATACCAGTTTTGCACTATATTGTCCTACTGTCTGCATCTTGTTTTTTAGGCAGTCGAACATATAATCCTGTTCTATGGAATCAAAAGCTTTATTCCATAAACCCCATATAATATCTGATACTCTTTTGCCTTCACAATTATTTGATTGACTACATGGAGATGGTCTGTTGAGGAAAATCTAATTCTAAATTTGGCCTGTTCAACTGATTGGTTTCTCTCAAAAATAATTTTTAATCTATTTCGAATAGCAGTTGAAAATTTTTTCCGATGGTTGGTACTAGACTAATTGGCCTGTAATTGTTTAAATCTGCTGTGTCTCCTTTCATATGCAGTAAAATAATATCTGATGTTCGCCATTGAGAAGGGTTCAATTTCTTCGATTATTTGATTGAAAGGGGAGGTTAATATTGTAGGTAAGGCCGCTTTTAATATCTCATTCGTAATTCTATCACTTCCTGGTGTTTTTCATTGTTCAGTGATTTTATTAAATTGTCTATTTCATGTTCTAGGAAGAGTGGAAATTCTTCCTCTTCATCAAAATGTGCAGTTAAATGGATTTTATGTTTGTTGGCTCTCTATAAAGTTCACGATAGAATTCTGCTGCACTTTTAAGCACCCATTCTATCTACCTGATCTTCCTTATTTTTCAAGGCAGTAATCCAAGTTTTTCCGGGCATTAGCATTTTTCTAGATTTTTTCACCGCCATATTCTTCTGGATGATGTCCTGGATAATTTCCTAATTATATTTCGTCACATCTTTTTTAAATTTTTTCCTTACTAGTTTGCAAAGAGAATTAAGTTCTATTTTTTCTTCATTACACTTCCTCATTTTATATCTTTTTTTAATTAAGACCAGAGTATCATCTTTTAATTTGTTATTTTAGTTTCTTTATTTTTTCCTTGTCTGCTCGCATCCCTCAATAATGATTCAAGTTGGTTGTAGTTCACTTGTACACTCCCCTTCTTTTGATAAATTTAAATGTATACTTGGGCAGATTAGGCCAGCTTTCACAACTCTATGATCTGTTAAAAAAGAGAAATTGGAAAGAACTTCAACTTTGCGAAATATTGTTCTATTTTTGGCTAAGATAAAATCAATTTTATTTTTATAGCTTTATTCAGTGGCTGCCAAGTCCATCTTTTACCTACTCTACTCTTGAAGAATGTGCTCATTATCTTCATTTCCGTGTCTTCGGAAAATCGTATTGGTTTCCATCTCCTTTTATTCCTGTTACCATAGCCATTAGTTGTCTAGAAATTATGTTCATCACTGCCAATTTGACTATTAAAGCTCTTGCCAATTTGACTATTAAAGTCTCTCATTATTATTGTGTGTTCTGAGCTAGACTCCTTTTTCTATTCGGATATTTTTCTTAACTGAATAAGGTTTTCTCTTGCTCGGAATAAGGTTTGGAGCATAGACTTGAATGATGTGAAGCTTTTTATTCTTTCCAATTTTTAAACTTAGTCTGACGAATCTATCAGAGACTGGTTGGAATTCTAAAATATTTCTTATCAGTTGTTTATTGATTATAAAATCAATCCCATTTCTCCCTGAATATTCACCAAAATAATTTAAAATATAATCTGAATTTCCCTCTACAACTTTTTCGCCCATTCTCTTTACTTCTGCTAATCCCAGAATTTCTGTCTCTGATAGAGCATTTTCTAATTCGGTTAATCTTGTGCCTGCAAGCCATGTTCGAACGCGGTTGTTCTCAATTTTAGTACTGTTGTATTTGTTTTGACACTACTTCTAATTTTTTTTACGAAACCTGGGAGGTTTTGGTCACTTGCCCCCTCGGTGACCGGTCGTGCTGGGAGTGTATTTTTTTGAGTCTTTTATATTTTCTAAGTTAACTTTGTCAAATTCCGTGATTTTTGCCAGATTATGACCTAGGTTATTAGCCTAGTTTCCGTTTTTTTCTAATGTTTTCTTCCTTTTGTTTGCTCCGAACTGTGGAACCGCTTCTCTCGCGAAAAAAATTGTCTATAGAATTCTGTCTAGGCCTTGTCTAGGTCTTTCTTTTTTCCGTTTTTAACATCCCATGGGGATTTGCGCTCAATTCTTGTTTCTTATTTCCTTTTTTGTCTGTTGTTATTAGTTTATCAAATTTTAAGTGTTGTAAATTTTCCCTCTCTAGTTTTTACTAGCTCGGTTTTTAGTTTTCTTCTAACTTGAAGAACTTCTTTTGAAGAGTCTTCTGTAACGTAAATTTCATACCTCGTAGAAGTTTTTTGTTGTTGACAACGTCAACTTTTCTTCTCCAAGTGGTCAAACGATAGCAATAGGGTTTATTTTATTAACATTAAAAATCCCTATTTTTCTCGCAAAATCAAGTTCAAAATCCTGTGTTTCTATTTTTAAACTATTTCGAATCAAATGAACAATTTTCACCTCCAAATTCTTACTTTTTACATTTTCCTCTTTCAAGCCGTGAATTATCAAATTATTCTTTCTTGTTTCTTTTTCTAAATAGTAAATCTTTTCCTCTAGTTTATTTATTTTGACGCTTACCTCCTTAAATGGTTCCTGAATTTTTTCTGTGATTTTATCAGAAAATGTATTAAATTTTTCATCTAGCTCTTCCCTAATTTCATTTCTTAAATCGGTCTTTAAATTGCCTAATAATGCTTTAAAATCTTTAAGATCCATAATTGAAATGTTATTTTTCTTAAATATGGATAGAAGAATATATTAACTAATTTTAAAGGTGATCAGAATTTTATATTTATTTTGGAGAAAGGGTGGGGATTCACTTTTCTCTAGAGTGCAATTTTAGTTTATTAGACGATTCTATTATCTGAATAATGTTAATTAGAATTAAATATGTTGCTAAGATTCTGAGTTTGAAGAAAAGCGGTTAAACGGAAGTACGTCTTGACTGAACGTTTCAATTTTCTGCATTAAAACTTTGACGGATTTCATTAAATTTGGTATACTAACTATACATACACTCTTCATGGGAGCCTCTTATAGCTCACTGTCCTCACTGGTTACAGAAAACACTGTCTGGAGGCCAGCATGCATTGAGAAGGCTCCGATCTTTGGGATAGCTATATATGTGGGCCCAGAAAGGGGCTTTGGCAGCAGTCTGTGGTCCCTCCCCACAGACAATAAATAAAAAAGAAAAAATATACCTATCACTTGTTTGAAACTTTTTTCCGAGAATATTCATTTAAGATGGTTTTGGAGGAAGTAGTGAGATTATACTGTCCTTAAAAAAAAGGTGTTTCATTATATTTAGATCCATCCATTAATACGTATAATATTGAAGACAACTAAACATTTAGTACAAATTATAAATTTAAAGTAAATTTGCCAGTTATAACTATGTAAATTGCTAGAAGAGAAGTTTTTTTTGGGTTTCACATGAGATAGACCTTTTTTCACACTAGGGCCATTCGCTTTAGAAAAAAAAAAACGAATTTCTTCTTAGTATTTTTCTTTCTTATAGTATTTTTAAGAAATTTATTAATTTATTTTTTATCTCGTTTTTACATCCTATTTTTTTACTTCCTAGATGTAACATCTTCACTAGCTAAAAATGAATGCTGAAATTAGAGAAAGTTGCAATCATAAAGACAAATAGTGTACTTCATATAAAGAGAAGAATTCGGGAAAAATTTCATGATTTTAGCAAATTTGGTTTGGGAAATTGAAATATGAATATTTTTGAAGTTGCAGAATGAAATCATCATAGTTTAACTTATCAAAAAGTGATGATTGTCTTCTTTTTTTTTTACCTTTTATCTTTACATTGCATCATCACAGTAGGTTTTTTTAACATTAAACGGGGACCTCTAATCGGTACAAACCGTACGCGAAAAGCGACAGACATAACCGTCACACCAAGCGAGGATGGAGTTGTTGGGATGTCTGGGGGGTTGTTGTTGGCGGGGGGGGGGGATGATACCTATAAAAGGAGATGTTTTCAGATTTGAGCGCATAGTTTTAATTACCACCTATGGTAATAAGGTTATAAAAGTTGTATCTAGTATTGTGTAGAAATAAGGAGAAAAATTAAAAATACATTATAAGCAGTATGTATCCTAACAAAACATTTTCAATGTTCGACTTTTTCTAAAAAAATCGGTAGCATTTTTTTTTTAAATTCTTCTTGACTTCTTTCTAATTCGCGAATCATAATGGCTAGTACAATAAATAACGATCTAAGCTGATGGCACAACCCACATTCGATTATGAACATCTAACAAAACCCTTATAGAAAATGGGGTATCCTCTTTTTCAAGGAACAGGACGACCCTGCATTTTTCTCGGTCTAGCTGTACGCATCACATTTCCGCCATCATCCTAACACCATTTAATTGGCAAGATGGTTATTATGTGCCACCTACTGGAAGAAGGTTAGTCAGTTAGGCGGAAAGTAAATACAGGGGAAGAAATATCACAGTATACATGTTGGATTAGTTATCTTTACAAGACTCGTGGGAATCTTAAGGTGCTGATACGCAGCAAAAGTTTAGCTTATTTGTACGGTATCAGTCTGTTTTCGAGCTGTTTCCTTCTGATTATAGCGTACCTTTAGGGGTACGTATGAGCGCGAGCTTTGGGTACTGTGGTGTGTATTTAAAAAAAAAATTAATTAGCCAGTCAAAGGCATATTTAAGCCCGCATTTACGTTTACTCCCGGCTAAGTATTCCCTCACTTTTGCAGACGATTCGAACAGAAAAAAACAGATCTTCTAAGTCACAGAGGGATCTACTTTCTAGCTACACCCTCACGGTAATATCGGTTTGGTATAACATAAAATATATAGCTTGCTTGCTGAAGTGTAACAGAAGTATTCGCGTTTTTCACCTTACAGTTCACAAATGGCTTGTTTCCTCACCTACTAAGATTCCTCGAAATGCAGGCCATCATTTTTTACAACTTGAATCCATCTGTGAGCCAACAATTCGAAGTCTTTCCGATTCCTGTAGCTATCTTTAAAGGCAAAAAACTCTAAACATCCGATTTCCACCTCATCTGTCTTTTAAATTTTTTACCATGTAAAAAGTGAGTCATGGAGCGGAAGAGATGCTATCAGAGGGTACCAAATCTGGGCAGTCAGCTGCTGAGGAGGAGCTCAAACTTCAAATCTTCGATACTGAAAACGTTTGATATGACGTGTGCGGCCTTGCGTTGTCTTGGCGTACACCTTTCCAGTTAACTCAATAGGGTTATTTTGCAGCCAAATCGGAGTGTACACGTTCTAGTAGAGTAGAGTTCGGATGTAATCGCACGGCCTTCGGGAACTATCTCAAAATGAATGACGCTTTCGTAGATCCTCCACACGCACAGCATCCCTTTTTTCTCAAATTTTTCTCTTCGGGAAACGATACAGCTGATTGGCCTGATCCAATCCATAGTTTTTGATTGTTCGTTGTCGAAATAAACCCATTTTTCATTGCAAGTATTACTTAGTTTGATGCAACGAAAATCACTCGGGCTTGTGGGGCATAAATTGATTTTGAGGTTTCAGCAGCTTCTGGAAATTATGGCGGCTGCTCACAAGTGGCGGTTTATGGTTGGGTGGAACACGCCTAATTCACCTGAAAGTTTTCTGGTACTGGTGCACCTTTGCAGATCTCGCAAGAAATGCCCAATCTAAGGAGAGAGGATGCCCTGAATGAAGCTTAATTTCCAGGCTCATATCACTCTCTCTCAATTTTTTGAACCAGATCTGAGCAGCCTGTGATCTGTACAGAGCCTTCCCTCTCTACTCATAACTTCGGGGCGTTTTAGCAATAGCATTTTTTAAAATAGTGACGCAAAATCGCCCGAATTTCTAGATTCAACTAAGTCATATCTTAAATCGCTCACAAATCACATAGATCTTTCCACAAGCTGATACAAGCCTAAACTGAAACTAAAAGAAAGAAATTTTTTGTAAACTAGTAGTAAAAGCAAAGTAACTTTTAGTAAAGTAATACACTTTTACATTTATTTCCTGTCTGACTACTCATTGCAAAAGAATCTCCAGTCTCCATGATTTTCGGGTAATTTTTCTTTTTGAGTTCAAACTTGGGTCCTTTATCTACACCGTGTCATAAAACGAAAAGTAGACGATGTTGACTGATTTTATCTTAGCGTAGTTAGTTGCCGATGTAGTGCCTGATCATATACCCAAAAGAAACCCACATTCAGATTTTGGTACATACTAGCCTCTGGCCAGTATTATTATTCACTATTCGTTCATGATGTCGTTGATCAGTATACTAGCGCCACTCCCTATCGTAGTGAACTTTACCAATTTCATCACAGACTTGGATAGAAACATCCGGCACTGGTCACTAAAAAAGTCAATCTTCTACAAGATAAAGGCTCCAAAAGTTAAATGTGCAGGCTATGAAGTGGTGCCTCATCATATATATTAGCCAGATTTGTTTCTCCGACAGACTTATTATTTATTTTGCGCTTCAGATATTTTCTAAAAGGAAAAAATTGCATAATCGATGAAATGTCAAAAAATCTTCTTTTTAGAATTTTCATCATATAGGACTAAATTTCAGAAACTGGAAACCGAAATCCTTGTTTCTTGTTGGTGCAGTGTTTACATAACAACGGAAAACTATTTAAAAAATCCAAAAATTTTGATATGTCATCAGAGACAGTTTCCGTGGTAGCCTGCTTCATTTTGTGGTCATCGACTGGTTTCGGGCGTTCGCCCATCTTCAGGATGCGTTTTTCAGACAATGTGATAACACAGACTTGCACAGGCAAATTCAGTTATACTCTCGAGTGTGTAAACTGAATTTGCCTGTTTACAGATTGTAAACTGCAGTCAGTTTACAGATTGTAAGGATAGGTAATATGCTAAATCATTAAGGAAGAAATGAATCAGAGATGAATTAGCAAATTTATGCTAATTGTTCTCAAAATAAATACATAATTTTTAAGAATGCTTTTATTCATGAGAGTAGCATAAATTCTTATAAGTATTTGTGCTGTTTGACTTTGTTGCTGGATGATTTTTGCGAAATTTGGAATATAACATCTCATCTTCTGAATATTAATTTTCTACTTCTCTTAAGCTTATTGTATGCAATTACCACACAAAATAATTATTAATCTTTTTTTCCCACAGGGAATTCCATTAGTAATGGTAGGCCCAGGAACTGGTATAGCTCCATTTCGTAGTTATATTATGACAGATAAATCTAAAGGCTCGAATAGAAAAATGCTCTTAATTTTTGGTTGCCGGAATCAGTTTGCTGATTTCCACTTTGAAAAAGATTGGAAAAATGTTTCAGAATCATTAGGTAGAAATTTTAAATTGGTTACAGCATTTTCAAGGGATCAACCGCATAAAATGTAAATTAAATAAATTATTAAATTTTTCTTTCGAAATAATCTCTATAAATATTAAAATTTTGTATTCTGTGTATGAAGATATGTCCAGCATAGAGTAAAAGAAGAAGGTCAACTGGTTGCCAATTTAATTTTAAATAATAATGCTTACTTCATGGTGGCTGGAAATGCGAAGGACATGCCACAGGCAGTTTGGCAAGCATTAGCAGATTCTTTAATCACTTATGGCCAACTGACAGAAGAACAAGCAAGAAAATATTTATTAGATATGGAAATAAGTGCCAGATATCAGACAGAAACCTGGTCTTAGTATTCTCAATGTTAATTAGTGAATTTTAACCTGTGTATTGTTACCAAATATGTACTAGTTTTTTATATGTATTTTATCTTGTTTTAAAACAAAATTTTGTAAGTAATTTATAATTAAAATGTACATTTTGTGAATCGTAGTTAAAACTTCCATTTGATATTTTATTATCATGGCACATTTTAGCTTCAGATGGCTACTGTTTATTCTTAAAATTAGTTTATATTTTCATTAGTACAAAAATTCAGTTGTAAAATATAAGGGAGATGAAGATATCTTTGCCCTGATTCGCTTTAAAAACATTTATCTATCTATGGCAGCTTCAGTTGCCTGAGAGGATGGAGAATTATGTAATTAATGATATTTATCAAAGACACCGCCAAATTTCTTTTTTCACAAAAAAAAAAAATCTAGTAATAATTTATCCATATGCCTTTGAACTTAAGAAGAAAAATTCTAGCTATTTCTAGATATTTGTCTTAGGCTTTAGCTGGGAAGAGCACAATAATTTTGAAGAAATAAGTAATCTAGCCACAGGGTATTACTTCCTCTTACTGGAAAAGAAAGAAATATTATCCCCCCTGTCATGTGACAGTTTTATAGAGCTTTCAAAATGTTCATCACACATGTTCAAGCATACCTATAGAATTTAAGTATTTGTTTCAAACAATAGATTACAGTCATTTTTGATTTTCTAAGATTCTCACAGTATTATGTGCTGACCTGGAATTTCAAGGCATATAACTAGAAAATGGCTCCATTTTTACTATATATATAAGGATGACAGAAAATCAGGTGGTGAAGTAGGTTGTGCCTTTTTCCACTCTAATTGAAATTACGCTTACAAATTGAAATTAAATGGATATATGTCCAGTTACTCTGATGAATTGATGGCTGTTGTAGAAGCTTTGAATTATATAATGGATTTAAGTGGGGAGAAATTTTGTATTGCAACAGACAGTGAAAGCACCTTAGGGAATTTAAGCGATATTTTTTGATTTATTTATTAAGAAATTTACACCAGCACTATTGTGTAATAAGTAAATATGTATACAGAGACAAAAATAAAATAAAATAAAATCCGAGTGGAGAAACTACCCAGTGGTAGTACTCCTAATCAATAATTCACTCACTTTATAGCACTGGCACTAGAAAGAATGTCTCGAGGCCACTGGCGTTTAAGCCGTCTAGGAGGGTTATCTGGTAGGGTACGGGATGAAAGGTGACGGGCTAGAGGGTTAGGATATGAAGATAGGGTGCTGTGAAATTTTTTATATCTGAGTTTTATTACTTCTGGTAGGAAAGGGATATTAAGGTCGTTATGGATTGTTCGATTGGAGACAGAAAGGAGCGTTGACTATTGTTCGCAGGATTTTGGATTGTAAGGATTGGATACGAAGGAGGTTGGAACGCTTGGTTGAACCCCATAGTTCGAGGCCGTATGTCCAAATTGATTTAATAAGTGATGTGTATAGTAGACGTTTGTTTTCTAATGAGAGTTTAGATCTGTTGTCTAAGAGTCGTTTTAGTTGTCTGTACCGTGTGTTCATTTCTTGTCTTTTCAGTCGTGTGTGGGGGTTCCAAGTGAGTCTTTTATCGATGTACATCCCAAGGTAGCGTACAACATCAGAGGTTGGCAAAGGAACTTGATTGTAGTATATTGGGGGGGAGGAAGTAATTCTACATAAGGTGAAGGTGACATTGAGGCACTTGTTCTCATTGAGTTCTTAATCTTCCATTTTTGAACCAGTTCTTCAAAGTAGTGAGATGGTTCTGCATATTTCTGTGGGGTATTACTGGATCGGGATTTGAGGAAAGTATAGTAGTATCGTCTGCATAGGTGGAAAGGATGGTATTAGGATTAATTGGGATGTCTGCCGTGTATACCGAATACAGTATGAGGCCCAGGATGCTTCCTTGAGGAACTCCTGCTTCGGCCTTCTGGAAAGGAGAAGGAGAGGATCCAACCATTACTTGGAAGTAACGGTCGGTGAGGTATGATTTAAGGAAGAGGTAGAATGTAAAAGGGAAGACGCTCTTGAGCTTCCAGAGCAGCCCAGGGTGCCATACTTGATCGAAGGCTTGCTTCACATCGAGGAAGACTCCCGAGCAGCATTCTTTCCGTTCAAGAGAGGAGGCAATGGTGTCCATAACGCGATGGCATTGTTGGATGGTTGAGTGCTGTTTTCTGAACCCAAACTGTTGTTCAGGGATGACTTTAGGGTTTTCAAGTAGAGGGAGTAGTTGTTTTAATAGGAGTTTTTCAAGGATTTTTCCAAGGATTGGTAACAGGCAAATAGGTCGATAAGATGTAGGGAGGTGGTGGGGTCTTTTAGGTTTTGGTATCATTCGGATTATGGAAAATTTCCATTAGATTGGGAAGTATGTTGTTCGCAGGACCGAGTTAAAGATGGTGGTTAGGAATACTATAGTTTTCCTAGGAAGGGAGCGTAGGATATTGGAGGAGATAAGGTCAAAACCTGGAGCTTTTCGTTTGGAAGGTTTTTTATTACATATAGTATGTCTGATGGTGTAATGGTTTAGGAGGAAGAGAGAGAGGAAGTGGAGTGTCAAGCTCTTGCTCTATATATATGGGGTAAATGTGGGAGCGTCCAAGTCGGAGTAAATACTTTAGTAGGGTACGACGCCCGTGAGCGTCATCTCTACTCGTAGGGGAGAAGCAACGGTCTTTTAGGAAAGAATTTTTTTTGTGGCATTCCAGAGTGAATTGTCATCTGTAGTAAGTGTCAGGGTGTAGTATTGGAATTGTTCGTCATGTAGTAGTTCTGTTCTCAAGAGATGAGCGAGTCGGTTGTAGCGATGTCTGTCTGATGGGTAGCGAGTGCGCTGCCATTTGGCTCTAACACGCCGCTTTTCTATTATCAGTTGTCGGATATATAAAGGAGTTTTTTTCTTTAACTGTCTGAGTTTTGTTAGTAGTGTGTTGTGTCGAGTCCAGGATCGAGGTTTGTATAGATAATGTGAGGTGGTGTATGGCGTTATCTGTCTTTTGCAGTTTTGAGTGGTAAATGTAAGTCTATTTTTTGATCAAGTGACGATTGAAATAATTTCCAGTCGACTTTACCAGATATCAGTGAAGGTTTAGTAGGGGTAAGGAGCGGACTGGCGTTAAGTATCAGAAGGACGGGAGTATGATCTGATGAGAGGTCCGGTTCGGAAGAGATGTCATGGTAAAAGAAAATGTTTGTGATGTTACCATGTCAAATTAGTGAAATTTGTGAAAGAAGTCCAGTATGTCGGGCAATTTTGATGTCGAGGTGGCCAGTATGTAGGTTGGTCAGGGGATAGGAAGCTGTAGTTTTGTATCTTAGACATTTTCTGTGGTAGCCTGCTTCATTTTGTGGTCATCGACCGGTTTCGGGCGTTCGCCCATCTTCAGGATGCGTTTTTCAGACAGTTGACAACACAGACTTGCACAGAGCAAATTGAGTTTACCAACTGACTGGTGTTTTAACTGTATTTAAAGTTTAAGAGTTAGCTTTAACCGGAAGTGTGCAAGTCTGTGTTACCACACTGTCTGACAAACGCATCCTGAAGATGGGCGAACGTCCGACAAAATGAAGCAGGCTACAACGGAAAATGTCTCTGATGCTTTCCAGCTCTGCGGAACCAACCACCACAACAACTATAGTTTGTGAAAGGAGTACGGTTTGCGAAGTTTGACCGCGTGGATTTGCGGTTCGGCATCCCCACTGAGGGTGCTTCGCGTTGTAGTCACTACCAGAGAGGAACTTAGGACCAAGGGAATTGAAATAAGATATGAATTGTTGCTGGGATATAGGCTTATTTGGAGGACAGTATACGGCAGAAATATTAAGGCAGAAGTTATGTGTGCCAAGAGATACTGCAGATGATTGTATGTAGTCTGTGGAGACTGACGGAAGCGGATTAGTGATAGGGAGGATCGGATAAGGATTGCCGCCCCTCCATGGGCTGTATTATCGGGGTGGTCTGTCCTGTATATTGTGTAGTCGTTTATATGGAAGTGTGATCTGCTTGTAAAATGTGTTCTGTGATGAATGCAATGTCTATACGTTTGCTGTGTAGTACTGTGTCAAGCTCTTGCCTATGGGCGTTCAACCCATTAGCGTTCCAGAGGAGGGCGGTTAAAGAGTTTTGTGTAGGTGTAATCATGGAGCTAGTCTAGGAAGAAGCTGGTTAACTACGGTGTTAAGTAGTGTGAAGAGTGGGGTTAGAAGGGATTCAAATTTTTGAAAGAAGGAGCTGAGGAGCGCAGATAAATCAGAAGTGGTTGCTTGAAGAGGATTAAGCTGAGAAATAAAGTGTACTTGGGAGGGGTGTGGCTTCAAAACTTCTGAGTAAAGAGGTTTTCTTCTGGTTGATTGCTGCTGCTGTTGAAGTTGTTGTTGCTGTTCGTACTGTTGTTGATGTACCTGCTGTATTGATGTTGTTGTTGTTGCTGCTGTAGTTTATAGTATTGTTGTTGTGTTTGTGGGCGTGGCAGCTGTTGTTGTAGAGGTTGTGTGTTTTGGTAACGTTGCCAACTGGGTTTTTGAGGTGTGATTGGTTGAGGCAGCAAAGGAAACTCGCCGAGTGTTCCAGGCAGTGGCGTATGTTGTACTTTGGACGAGTGATGTGAATGTTGCTGCCCCCTGGCTCGCTCACTCTCTCTTCTAAGACGCTGCAATTCCTTGTGTATTTCGCAGTCTTTGTAGCTTGCAAAATGCGATCCCATACATAGGGCGCAAGTGGGAGGAATTTCTTTGGAAGATTTATCACAATTCTCCCACAGATGTGGTCCAGAACATTTCACACAGCACGGTGCAATATGGCAATAAGTTCGAGAGTAGCCGTATTGTTGGCAGCGTTTGCATCTAATAGTTTCGTTTGTTTTATAGGGCTCCTCTACTCTTATGACTGCATTTAACAGTCTCGTGACAGAAAAATGTCTTTATTTTTCGGATTTGGTTCCAAATCTAAATAGAGTGGCAAGGGGTACTTTTCAGTTGGTTGTCTTATATTGGATATGTTTCTTACTTGAAATCCTAGATGGATTATTTCTTCTTTGATTTCGTCGGGGGGGGGGGGGGTTGAATAATGTAGATTCCGAAGAACAACTCTGAAAGCTTTATCGCTTTTAAGTTGATAACTATGGTATTCAATTCTATTTTCTTGCAGGTAGTGTGCCTTTCTGTATGCTGCGACAGTTTTTGTACCTATTAGAATGTTTTCTGTGCGCGCTTTGCAGATGAAACACTCCTGACCAATTAATGATTTCAATTCATTATTTAATTGAATGTAATTATTAATTTTATAGACGTAGATTGGAGGAGGTTTTTCTGACGATTCTTCATGTCCTAAGCCGACTTCTGGCAAAACATTAAATTTATTTGTTGTGGCAAAATCGGAGATATATTCCATTTGCTGCTGCTGAGGTTGTTCTATTTGTTGAGTTTGAGTTAGTTGTTGTTGTTGGTTTGGCTGTTGAGGTTGATTGTTGATGTGTTACGTTTGTAGTTCTGACTTGTTAACTTCTTTATTCTGTGACATGTTTGGCGCTGAGCCTGATGCCAGTTGTGTAACGCCTAGTGCATTATTTGTAGCTCTCTGCCTGGTTAGGAGAGATGGTGGTAATGTAGCTTGTTTTTTAGTTTTCTTTCTTTCCTGTTTTTTATTTGCAGGAGATAAGTTAGTTACCTCATTTGACTTTTTGTATAGCTTTGGCAAGATGTCGTAGATTCATCTCCTGATGTTTCGCCTCCCTTGTCGGTACCACTCAGAGCCATGCCCAGAGCGAATACCAATAGGGGATGTAAAATTATATAATTATTATTGTACCTTTTTCTTTCTTTTTTTTTAGTTAGAGTTCTAATTAGATAGCGATATTTAGATAAGTTAAATTAAACATCACCTTGTACAAAAAATTATTGATCTCTAATGCTTGGAATGCTCTGGTGAAATATCTTTCGGTCAAAAGTCACATAGGAATGACTGGAAATTAAATAGTATACAGTATACTTGCTAAGGATGATGCCGTTACTCATATGAGGAAAAAAGCGTTGGCAGAGTGTCAGAACAGTTATAGTAGTTCAGTAGAAGTTCCTTTTATAAAATATTACAAGTGAAAGTAGGCAGGAAGCCATGGTTTTGCTAAACGTTCTACGACCAAGTTTACTTGTGTAGATTAAGATCCAACCATGGTTTGGGCACATCTTATTTTAAACAAAAAAGAAGTTTCCTCATGTCTAGCGATAGAAATGTTAGATCATGTCTTGCCCAATGTATAATAGCGAGAAAGAAGTTATTGATAATTTATCAAATATAACGTCTCCATTTAATTACAGATATACGTATTTATGATATAAAATATAAAAATATAGTTGGTTACTTTTTATATCGCAATTGGGTTGTATAGAGAGTGCTGCCATTAAATAATAAAAGAAACAGAATATAAAGCCGAATTATGGACAAAAAGTTGTTATAGCAATCCTCTGCAGCTTGAATACATAAAATAAAAAAAATTGCCAGATGTGAGGATGCTGTAAAATGTACTTAGAATTTAAAGAGTTAACTAAAAACTGCATGAAAACAATTCTTCTCTAAAATTCATGAAACTCAACAAACTAAACCAACTTCCTTTGAAAGAAAATAAAAGTATTTACTTTAATACTTTTTAATTAATTAAATATAATCAATTGAAAAATTTTGCAAAAATAATTATATAAATTAAATTATGAGATGAAAACTTTACAATCTTTTAAAGGACTCTGCACTTTGCTTGGTCATTAGTAAATTTGATGTCTTTTTTCAATGGATGGTACTAGCAAGTGATACAATTTAAAAATAATTGTATTTATAGGAATTCGTTGACAAAAATTCAAGAATCTGGAAAAATTATTTAAACATCATCTAGAATGCAGAAACTTTTTGTTGAGTAACTATTTTACTTAATTTCATTCAAGTGTATAACTTTATAACCAATATTTTCTTCTAGATTTCTTTGTTCTTTCTTGGTCTAATATAAACATATAAATATTCTCAGGAGTCAGACCTTTATATCTGATTAACACTCTAAGTCAAATTGACAACTCACAGATAATTTTTCTCGATTCTACAATTAGTATATATTAAAACATTACAAATAAAATTGGGGAGTTATTTTTAAAAAATGAAAGAGGTTAAAAAGTAGAAAAAAAAAGTTTTTAATGGTTAAGTAGAGAATATTTACAACTGAAAAATTACATGTAAGAGAACTGAACTTACTTCTTAAGATGTTCAAAAATGCAATATTTCATTTAAAATTATGCAACTCACATTAATGGCAATATTTAATTAAATATTAAATTCGTTCATTTTCTCTCTCTTTGATCTTAACAAAAAAACTTAAAGTCAAAACAAAATGTTAAACTGCTTTCATGTCAATATCTGATGATAAACAAAGAATATATCTTTTTCACTTGGCGAAATTTAGCCTGACATTAAACGGGTTTCAATTTCAAAATGAATATTATATTCTCATTTTAGATTAAAAACTATAAAATATTTCACTTGCAAAATAATTGCACTTTATTAAGAATTAGTAAAGCTTTTAAAGGAACATGATTATTTAATACTATATGCAAATTATTAATCTGAAAATATTCTTACTGCTACATCATTTACAATCCAGTCCAATCCGTGAAGCACATTTAATCCAGTTATTGCTGAACACCTTACAATATAATAATGATGTGATTCAATTTTATCCAATTCTAAGGTGTCACGTATTTCTTCTAAGCTTAAACATCCAGGTAGATCAGCTTTATTAGCTAAAACTAATAATGAGGCACCAACTAATCGTTCTTCTAAAATTAAAGAATGTAATTCCGCTTTACAATCGGCTATTCTAGTAGAATCAGTACTGTCTACTACCCAGATAACACCATCAGTACACTCAAAATAGTTCTTCCAATAGGATCTTAAAGACTTTTGACCACCGACATCCCATAAATTGAGTACATATTTATCATAACAAATGGTTTTTATGTTGAATCCAAGGGTAGGTGATATGGTGGTAGGATCATCACCGTTTAATAGCTTCAAAATTGTTGTCTTACCAGCATTGTCCAGTCCAAGTATTAATATTCTCATTTCTTTTTCCTTTTGCCTCATCTTTTTTAAAGTACTCAGAAAACCCATTGCTAATATAGTGAATCTAACAATTTAATTTAGACTTTTACTTTTTATATCTAATCAGACAGGTTCAGAAACTCACTAGTAGGTTCGCAAAAAGGTTAGGTTGTTCTATTGAACCATAATCCTTCTCGATTTTAGAATCGATAATTGACGTCACAAAATTCTGTTATAACTTGTAATATCTATATCGATTAAATTATTTTGCGTGTTGAGCGGGGTTTCTTGATTTCATTTTGAGTTTGTTCATGTTTTTTACAGTCTTCTTCTTCTTGACAATTTTATGCTGGTGATGAAATATCTAGTAATAAAATTACGCTTGGTTATTATTTTCTCTTGTGTCAAAGAAAGTATTTTTTAAAAGTTATTCGCTAGTAGGTTTTTTTTTTACGTTTCTCGTTAGATAAAATTATTATATTCCAGTAAATTTTTTCAAAGAAAATTCTTCATTTAATAATCGTAATAAATGAATATATTTTAGTATCTATTACCATACACAGTAGACCTCTTAATGTAGGTCGCAATGGAATGAGACGTGGCCCTCCCCAAACTAATCTAATCTAATCCATTTTCATAAGGCAATTTATGAATATGCAAGGCTTCTAAGTCGATTGCTCCAGCTTTATGCTTTCTCAGATAATTTGTTACAACAATTTAAAGACAAATGTGAAAAAAGAAATATGTTTTTTGGACAAAGAGAATTTCCAAACTGTTTTTTTTCTCTCTTTCATCTAAGGATCCATACCGAAGTTTGGCCAGTTTATCCTAAAATATCCCGCACTGACATACCGATGTGAGTTTGACTCTATCTAACTCTTCTAATTTCAGACATCAGGACTTATCAAGGGAATTAATGCACTTTGGCCAAAAACTGGCCCACTTTGCACCTAGTTTCATTTTACATAAATCGCTATAAACGCCAGGATTGAGGCAAGAGGTATTTTCAATTTTTGATTCAGTCCCATTGTTTCTGCCCTGAACCCTAGAAATAGTTTTTTTTTTTTGAGCAAAATGAAAAACATTCACAAGAAGATGAAACGGTTTCTACAAAGTAGATCTTCCTCCTCAAGACCCATATTTTGTGTTAGTGTGTGTTTCTTGGGGACCCAATGCCCTCTGTAACCATAGCCATAACTCATCTAACTCCTAATAGACTTCTGTGGCGCATCGACTCCTTACAAACTTCCATCGAACTCTGTTCGGAATCTATTTAATAGAGACTGAATAATGAATATTTGTCTTGTCTTTGCTGAAAAACGAAAAACCCATGTTTAAACACCTTTGTTCTCCAATCTTGATTTATTTTTTTTAGAAAAATACAATTTTCCTTTGCTATCTGATGATAGATAATAGATAACAAAAACATAAATTAAAAATGCAACATTAGAATATGTTGCATAGTGGTTTGCTTTTTCTTATTTTTTATTTACCATAATATAGTCCAGAAAAAAAAAATCAGGCAATAAAGGGCTACAATAACATGTATATTTATTAATTTTTATTTTTTTATTTACATAAAAAAAAAACCATTAACTAGTAATGACTCAATTTTTTATTATTTTTATTTTACTAAATACATTCAGAACATAAAAATTTTTTACCCTGTGAACTTTGAAACGGATACCACAATACATTTTTTATTTTTTTTACTCGAATATTGAATTTATAATATATAAAAACGAAAAAGAAAAAAAAACTCGAAATTAATGCAATAATCGTATACAAAATATATTATGACTAGTACCGTGCCATCTTAATATTCTAAACAACACTAATAATATTTACATAGAGGTATATATATTACTTTTTTTTTCTTCTTTAGTTTATTTCTGTTTTTCTTTGTAATTGTATATCATTTACAAAAATGGGAGCATTCGTTTTAATAATTTTTTTTAAGTTTTTTTTTTCTTATGTGAGGGTTAATGACACTTTTTAAGTTAAATAATTATTAGAGTTATAATTCTATAAACACAAGCATATGTGGCCATCTTAGCAGAGCTGGATTTTTGTGAAAATAAATAAGGGGTTTCCGGGCTCAGTGGCAGAATGAAGAGAGCCATCAGAAGCTCTATTGTAGTAGCCTGTAGCTTTCTAAAGAAGATAGAACACTTAAGCCCCAAGCGCATCCATTGTAGTACTCCTGGAAAAAACAACTACGGGCATAATCAAACTCAAAGAAGAAGATGAAACCCGGGATTTCTCACAAAATGGATCTTCTACAAAATTTATATTGTATGAATCTTGCTCCTAGAAAGTATTACTCTGCTTCCACCCACTAAGCCTTATACCCTTTTCTCTAACAAAGTGGTAGCAATGTTATAAATGGAAATACTTATAGTTCCCCGTAGAATGAAGAGGACTAGCCCAGTACTTTACAGATTTACGCGACCCTCGACTAACCCGTGCGAGTAATAGCAAGAACAACATTTATAAAATTGATCCTAGAAACAGTTAAAGACTAAAAATATAGAATCTGAAGAAACTGTCGTTATAGAGACATATACTGTCACTAACTATCCGAGACAAGCAATACCTGTCCAAATTCCTACACTTTTAAGGCGACTTCTTACAACACATTGATCTCTTTTTGGTCACAGTGAATTTGGCTTATAGCCAACATCTAGTCCACTTCTAGTTCTCGAATGTTGTCTTAAATCGAGAGGACTGGAAATGGTAGTGGGGCCCAATGGAGGCTGTAAGGGTCATCTTATTTGTACTTCGATTGGCTGTAGAGGAGATCTCACTTGTCCTAATTCTTACTGTTTCAATTACTTTGTGGTCGATCATAGCCTTAAGCTACTAGCGAAACCAGCAGCACTGCTAAGCGGCCACAACTGAAGGAGAGCTTCTAAGTGGACTAAACGAGAAAGTAAACTTGACTTTAAGGAAAAAAAATGTGCCAATTGATTTTTGTTTTTTCATAAAAAATAAATCATAATTTACGACTTTTGTTTATTTTCCAACTAAAATATTTTATGTAATAGTAATTACTTAAACTTTTTTTTTGTATTTTTAACTTTCTACAACTATTTTCTTTTATGTTCAAAGTTTAACATTTTTTTCTTTTTTCTACTACACATAGTTTATGATTACTATTTGAACGTTTTGTATAATACATATTATAATTTCTATAATTCAGTCATTATATAAATAACAAGGTAATTTTTAATTTGATTGTGTCATTTCTATTATTTTTTATAATGTGGTAAATTGAAATAAGGATCTTTGGCACTTTCTTTTTTTTAATTAAATTAGAATTGTATTCAAAACGTTCATTTTTGTATTATTATAAATTTTAAAACTTTTTTTTAATTTTTTTTTTTACATTGTTCTTTAAAATTAATTGGTTTTATTTAAATATTTTTCATATGTACAAACACTGAGGACAAGACTAGAATAATAATAATAATTATATAATTGATTGCTATACATTTTTTAATATGTTTTTATTTTTTTCCATAAACACATTGCTATTTCCCATTAAAGGAACTTATTATATTCACTGGTACAAAAATGAGTTAAATATTTACAATGAGAAGTTATATATTTATATTTGAATGGCCCGCTAGAACAATTTTTACTTTTCTTTTTTTTTTTTTACTTTTTTATATTAAAAAAATAGATAATTTTCATTTAATGGACTTGGAGGGAAGGAGGGAATTGGTTTCTGTAATTATCTCGAATTTGTAAATGATTTTTTTAAATTTTTTTGAGATATTATCTGCTGGATTAAATTTGAATAACACACTACATCAGCCATGAAAAATTTTAAAACCGGATATTTCTAATGAACACGTTAGAGTGAAGATAAAAAAAAATTGATGTGGAAATGTATATTAAATGTGAATAGAAACCATACAATTGAAATTAACTGTAACAATATACTAAAGACACAAAAATAGTTCAAGAGATCTTTTTATGATTTCATCTTTTCTTAACATTGAATATGTTTTATGGGGGGGTGATTTGATAAAAATTGTAACACCGACCGATATATGGTTTGGTGGGGATAGATTGGAGTAAGGTGATCGTACATTATTAAAATTATGGTGTGGGGGTGAATGGAACATTTCAATCCCGAATGAGTGTCGAATGTTAACGGAGACATCGAACATTATTGTCAAAAATCATGTGTTTGAATCATTATTTATTTGATTTTTTTTAGAGGGAGGTTATCTTTTTATCGGTGTGTAATCAATTTGAATTCAACTATCATTCCAAAAAAAAATGACCATTCCCCAATAAATGTTCTATAATGTAGCCCAGAAACCATAGAACACTTTCAAAACTTGACATTTGCGTGAAAATCAGTTTTTTGTTTTTTTTCTCACTCACTTTAACAGTGATTATTATTTTATTTCATGTTTATTATTTTTTTTTAAATCAAACTTTGGAATGTATAAAAGATTATTATTATTTATTTTTATAAAACAGTGTTATCTCACGGAAACATAAATAATTATTTGAAATTTAATAACTGGTACAGCCAGAGATTTAAACCAGATAACCTAGATCATAACCCAATCAAAACCTTCCAAAACTGAAATAATTTGTGCCTTCTGAAGATAACTGAATATTTTAATAATAATATTTGAATAACCTATACCAACAAATATTATTACTTTTATAAAATATTCCCGTCATGAAAACTTACGGATATCGTAATCATCTATTTAATAAAATGTTCCTCCTGAAATTATATAATTTTATTAACCATTCGGAAAGTCAATTTTTCTTCGGGAATTTTGGATAAATTATTAACTCGTGCAACAACTTTTCTTTAGATAAGAGCCTGTGGCAGTTAACTTAATCGGGGGAGGTAATCCATTAAACTACTCTAAAATTACTGGAAAAATCAGCAACATTCATGGCACTACCCGTTGAAAAATCATAATTTAATAAAGTCTTAATATTAAAAAAATTATGCATTTCAGTTAGTACATTATGCTTATTTTTTTTATATCAATAAAATTAAAAGAAATCTAGAATATTTAAAAATATGTTTACACAATATTTACATAAGTATTTACAAATATATTTATAATATATTAACGCTAATTTTTTATTTATATTTATATATATATATATGTATAAAATCATTCACACAGAATATGGAATATTCTTTTGTATTGTTATTTGCGTGCCACATTCTTAAGCAATTAGAAAAAAGAAAAACTCTGTACACTATGGTATTTTTTTTATTGTATTTGATTGCACTTTTTCCTATATTGTTTACTAAACACCTGATCAACTATTGTTTTATTTATTTATTTATTGTTTTAATGATAAATATATTTACAAAATTACATTTGAATTAACTGCTTTTATTTCATTTTATTATTTTATTTTTTTTAAATGCAGTTTTCGGTTTAATTACATATTGATGTTGGCCACTTACAGTGAATTACAAAAAAGATCATTAATTGTTATCTCTGAGGTAAATTTTGAAAATAAATATAAAAATTAATAAAAACTTATTTTAAAAATAAATCTTATTTTCTTTTATACCTTTAAGCTTACTTCACTATGGTTACAATCAAGGAAGCGTATTCTGTAGGAAAAAAAAATTTGTTTTGTTGACAATAAGTCAAGGAGTGTTATATAATTCTCTGACTATATCATACAACCTTAACCACCACTACAAATACTAATCATTTATAAAGAAATGAAGTCTGACCGGAAGGTAATCTGCGCATGGCCCTAGAAATGGGGGGGATAAGCATTTTCTCAGATAGCAAAGGCAGCACTGAACCACCTCTTCCCTGGTCAGGGAGTGTAGATATGACTTCCTTGGCTCTCTTCCCGGCACAATAAAGTGCGGCTGGTTTGGACGCCAGGGCATGAGGGGATAGAACGAGACAGCTGATCAACTGGCCAGGAACGTGGCGAATACTGCGTTCTGTGGTCCGGAACCTGTTCTAGGGATGGCCAACAGGACGGTTTGCGGGCGGTTTGCGCTATCAGATTATTTGATAGCGGACCTTTTCATAGGGCACGCATGTTAAAAAAACATCTGCACAAGCTGGGGTTAATAACTCGGAGCCTCTGAGCAATTGTGTCAGGAGGAGGAGGAAACGGCCTTTTACCTGTTGTCCGATTGTGTTACAATCGGTAGATTGCGGTATGAGATCTTTGGCACACTGGGACCGGAGGAGATATATCGCAAAAAAGACTAGCGCTGAAAGCTCTCGACCTCATGAAGAGGGGAGGATTCCTTTACGAGGGGCGTAGGTACAATAAGCCCGAAAATTGGTTGCAGTGCCTGGGTTGGAGTCACCCCCCCCCTGTTCTGTTCTAATCTAATCTATAAAGAAATGAGATAGATAGATTTCGTGAAATTAGATGATAGACCAAGAACTTATTGGTGGATGCACTGATAGCTTTCAAAAATGAGAAGTTACATTGTACCGAATCTGTCGGCAAACTGTATCGCTTTCTTAAAGTGTTCAAAACATTGTCTTTGCTAGTGGTAGAACCATAGTGTTAAAATGTTGAAGTTTAAGGCGCTGAAAAACTGCCGCTTAGTACATGTTATAGATATTGATAAGAAACAGAAGTTTCTGAATTTTTGGTCAAAGTAGATGGTCTGTTGAGGAATTTGGGCTGGGATTTAAGTGTGCTGTACATTCCAACTTCTAAAGAGATAAGATGGAGTGAGCCTTAAAAGTTCATATATAAGATCACTACTAGGTAGTTTTGCATGGACCAGCTAGGAGTTGCTATAATAGCAATTACTGTGCTAACTAAAAACCTAAATTCATCGGAAAATAAAAAAAAATATTTTAATATTTCAATACGATTAACTATTTCTGGAAAAAAGAAAAAGAATACGCCTCCATTGTTAACCATAGCCCTACAAGAATAACATGAAAATCTCGGCCATGACTTAATTTCTTCCACTTTCTGAGCTATTTGATATGATTCAAGTATCTTATTGCAATATTTAATGGTACTAATAGTCAGAACTGACATATCTAGACGATCTGGTGAGACTAAAGTTTACTGTTAATCATGAATCTTAGAAAATTTCTTGGAATTCAATGAAGAAAAAACCGAAAGAAGTTTTAGGTATTTATTTCTTCTTTTTTTTTCTCAATATGATTTCCACTTTTTCATTAAATTAAAATCGTCAGTCATTGAATAAAATCGTCCACCATGTTTAGCATTATTATAAAAACAATAAATTTTTTTTACTGTGTTGAGCATATTGTTAGATTTTTTTTATTTCTGTGTTGTTCCGCAAATTCTTTAATTTTTTTTTTTTGTAACACTTCTGTTCGAGCCGTGTTTCATATTAGTAAGACAATCACCAAGAAACTTGAGTAATATCTGTTTGATAAACTGATATATATATATATATATTTCTTTTTATGTTTCTTACTTCTTCCGCTGGATCACCATTTTCTCCATTTCATTTATTATTAATCTTTTTTTTTTTGTAAGCAAACGAAAAGAAAAAAAGAAGTAAAAACCATATTTACATAGTCTGATATGCGTCGGTACAATCAGTATATGCATGACATCCTGGTAAATCTGCATAATCGACGCTACAGCCCGGTAGTTCGGGTAAAGGCCTTCCTCAAACTGGCCCATAATTACTAACTGGATGATGTCATACGTGTGAAAGTGGATGACCGCAGCCCGGCTTGTAGGGAATCTGATGATGGTATGGAGCAACATGTGGTGCTGATAATAATGTTGAACCAGCGCTAAGTAATTGTGCTTTTTTCCTTTCTCTAGGATCCACTGTAACTGGTGCTTGTACTCCGCATAATCTAATTTAATAGAACAAACAATGAAATAGTTAGTAACTTATACTGATAAAATAGAGAATTTTTATTCTGGTAAGGTAGACTTATTTAAATATTGTTTAGTAGATTAAATGACAATATTAGAATCTAAATTTGTATATTTATTTTAAAAACAATAGTATAGCGACGTTCCGGTCAGTAAACCCATTTATAAGCTGAAAAGATATAGAAAAAAGTGGTAATTATTGAATTATTGTGAGATTAAATGTTATAAAGAAAAATACAACTTGGTATGTAATTGTTAATGACAAATACTATCCTAAGATAACTGGTTATTAAAATAATATTTTTAATGTAAAAAAAGGTATTTTTAAAGTTTAATTTTTTCATACACGTATATCAATAATTACCTCTTTTCACTTTCTCTTACTACTGGCAAGAGGAAGTATTGTGATCGTGTCACAATTTCACCAGACTTGAGCCCGAAAAAGTAGTTTTATAATTTGCCTCTGGTGTGTAATTCAAAAAGCGAAAAAATGGCAACAAGTTTAAACTTAATTTGCAGTTCAAGTGCTATTTGAGACCCGACAATAAGAAGGTTATGAACAAAATCGATGAACCAGAACTAATACTTTACTAAACGTATTTTTCAGTATTTTTTTTTGTGATTTTCATCGAAAATGGCTCCAAAGATTTTCTTTAAACTTGGCATATTAACCACACATATAAAGAGCTACAACTTTTATTTGTAACATTTTTCCAGAAAAATTCATTTAAGAGTGGGGTTTTGGGGGGGAGGAATCGGGCTATATTTACCTCTAAAGTGTTATTTCAGTTTATTATATCATTCTAGTATCTGCATAATATTAATTACAATGAACTATGATGCCAAAATTTCCTAGTTTGAAGAAAATTGGTTCACCGGTAGTGCAACTTTATTGAACAGTTTTTTTTATGCATGACATCCTAGTAAATCCAGGCATCCTGGTGAAGGCAACTAAACATCTAGTAAGGATATTTATTTTGAAGAAAATTAGTCCATTATAATTAATAAATCGCAGTAAGAGAAAGTCATGTGAGGTGTTTCACACCAATTTTTTTTTTTCTGTGTCTTTTCTTTGTTTGGCCTTACAGTCAAAAATGTCCCTATATTTGTATAAATACCTATAATGAATATACAATTTGATAAACAATATTC
This sequence comes from Triatoma infestans, assembly GCA_011037195.1. Classification (NCBI taxonomy): domain Eukaryota; kingdom Metazoa; phylum Arthropoda; class Insecta; order Hemiptera; family Reduviidae; genus Triatoma; species Triatoma infestans. The sequence goes on along the minus strand of JAAEAF010005749.1, from coordinate 10,155 downwards.
ATAGCTCATGGTTCATTTAGTCTACCATATAATATTATTAATATTGAATGGTATACTAATTATAAAGCTATTGTATTTCCTATTTAGAGAGTTTAGTCTTGCCCAGAAAGGTAATCTTTTTTTAAGAGTCTTCTTCCTGAATGTTATAATCCCATGGAAGAAGTCCAACTTCAGGATTGTTTCAGCACCGGCCATACTTCCTATATGAAGCGACCGACAGATTAACTGAGCTTCCCTGGGTCTCTGCCAACTATTAGTAAAGAACCTATCAAACTCTGTTCAGTTCAATAGTGAATCCACTTCCGCATCCTTTCCCATTTTTACATACTGTACTTTTTGGGACAACATTCAAGTCTGGTGGTTGAAGATCCAGTAGGCTTTGTCTTCGGGTGAAATAAAGTACGGCGATGTCCGCAATCTAATATTTTACTCGTAAGCCCGCCAACGTAGTTGAGGTCTGATTTCACTGTTGGAAGTTCCCTAAGACTTCTTAATGATAATAATGGCACTTCTCAATGAAATTGATTAAATATGTATTGCACACATAGTTGCATTTTTATTACTAGCGAAGTGAGATTAATTCTCACTAGCTCCACAAACATAAAAGAAATGGAATCTTAAGTTCTGGTGTTCCACTGGTGTTGTATGCAGTTCCCTGGTTTGGGCTGCCTGAAGGATGACCGTGGGTTGGTTCAGAATAGTGGAGGTTGTGCCCAAAATCTGCTAACTACAAGTGGAGTAGTGGTGTGCAAATGATTGGGAATCAACGGATCGTCAAGTGTTTAAGAGGAGAATTTGCAAGCCCTCCTCGTTGAAGTGGATCAAATATGTTTGCAGATATAGTTGCTTTTTTTATTATGGGCAAAATGAGATTCCCACTAGCTCCACAAATTTAACAACTTTACTGCTGAAACAGTACAAATTTGTCCGTAGATAGCTGCAAATTATATTCAAGTATCAACAAATTAAAAACAAATTACCTTCCCCATAATCTTCGCCATGAACCCAATGTTTTTCCAGACCAAATCCATACACCGGACGTTATACCAACAGCAAGTGCCATAAAATATTTCAACATCAATACTGAATACAATGGTCTTGGTTGTGGTTCTTTACATGGACATATAATCGAACTTAACCATTGTTCTTGGGCTGAATGTTCATAGACTAAACATCCGATTACTATAGTTGCTGGCACTGTATACAGTACTGAAAATATTCCAATGCGAATCATCAGTTTCTCCAGTTTATCAGCTTTACTTCTGCCACCCTGGAAAAGAATGAATGAATGAATAAATAACAATGGAATGAAGAGAAGCTTATTTATTAGTTGCCAGAAAAAAAAATTGTATTTTTTTTAAAAAATGAAAAATCTATTTCATAGAATAAAAATTAACGTAAAAGTTTCGGTTAACCTATTAGGGAAGATAAATGATCTGCAAGAAGTGATAGGAAGTAGATATATTTATAAAACAGTGCCCTCCTTTGATTACTAACTAGGAGACTTCTTTCTGACAGTTGTATTTTTAAACTGATTGCATTCCCAAAATAAATACAGGAGCCCGTCAGGTTATGATAGGATATGTGAAGGTTGCTTTTACACTTGTTTTTTTTTAACTTTCTCTTAAAGTTGTATGAACAATTATTTTGGTTTTTCTCTACTAATTCATGTTTTAGGACCCAATGAGTACGAAAATATTTTTTTGTTTTCTTTAGGGTCTTTTTTGAACTATAAAATAGGAAAATTAAATACATGCAAAAGTTTATAATTTCCTAATGTTTTTTAGTATCACAAAAGTCAGACAGAAGTGTAAGTAGAAGTCGATTTATTTATATTTAAACAGATATTAGGGTGACAGATGATAAGTTTCAGAGCCATTTTATGGATAGTTAAATTAAATTTGTCACATTTTTGAAATTGAGTATTAACGGAAATACTAGATACATTTAGGGCTTCTCATCTAATTTTTAAACCTAAAAACTTTGGAATATAAGAATATCCGACAGGAAGTTGGATATCACTCGACTGGAAGCTTAATTTTGTCGCAATTTTGTACAAAAAAAAACCGCCAAAAGTAGTTCTTCAAATTTATTAATATTACTTGTTGAGAACTGTCATCTTCAATTATTTATTACTTTCTTTTACAGCTGATAAGAAGGAAGTATTATGATCGTGTCAAATTTTCGACAGACATGGAATTTACACCGAAAGTTCACGTTTTGAGATCTTCTCGGTGTTTTTTTTTGTTAAGAAATGTGTGTGTATGTTATCAGATAATTGAAAAACGGAAAATCGCGGAATGTTCAAACTTGTTATTTGAAATACATTTCTGGAAAAATTCATTTTAGCCGAGTTCTGGTGTGAGAGATGACGTTAGGTTTTCCTCTAAAATGCCGATGCCCCCCAGTTTGTATAATAACTATACTTATAGAGATCTATCACTTTTGTTTACACTTTTTTCCGAGAAAACAGAATTAAGGAGGTAATGCATACTGAGATGGAAGTTCGTTCATGCTTCCCACAAAAGAGTCGTTATATTAAGTTTAGATTTTTCTCCACCGATTTAATATTGAAACAGCTAATCATTTAGAAAATATTATTAGTTTACAGAAAAGTGGTTATTTATATTTGCACTTTATTATTTAATTACAGTAATAAAAAGTAGTATGAGTATTTCCCATAAGATTTCTTTTGTGAGGAAAATGATTTTAACGCTTATGTGTAGGGAGGATCTGAGGTATTATACTTTGCTGTCACTTTAATGCAAGTTTGATATCGCTCCTTAACATGCCACACAACTTTATACAATTATAACATAACGAGTAACTTTACGAGTAATTGCTCAAATAGTAAAACACTGACTATGTAATAAGACAAGGCATAAAAGAAATCACTTTAACAACACTAAAACAATTTTTATCTTTCTAAATGTATTTAGCAAATTAATGAAAATCAAGAAAATTTAAGAAAAAAAAAAAGATTTCATTTACCTGTTGTTTGATGACATTTCTAATTCTGAAGAGTGATACAAAGCCGCCCATAAGAAAAGAAGTTCCCAATAGGAGGTACAATAGCAATGGTCCCAGTACAAACATTCGAAGATTTGCTGGATCTGTATTGCCAACATAACAGATACCACCTACTGGATCACCATCTACACCAGACATAACCAGTACACCGACAGACATCACAGTTGGTACTAGCCAAGCGAACAGATGGAAATATTGAGAATAACTAGCGATCGCTTCGTTGCCCCATTTCAAACCGGCAGCAAGGAACCATGTGAATGACAGCACTACCCACCTAAACAAAAATAACATAATCATGAATGGACCAGTGAATGAATGGTTGAGTCCAATAATGAAGGAAAACAAAGAAATCTTGATTAGCCGGCTTCAGCTTTTTTCATTTCGACAGCTTTCAGTCTCATAAGACGAGATTTCACACTGTTTATCAAGAATCCTATCGGTGGGCGAATGCCCAGATCCGAACGGTAACTAAAAATAATTTAAAAATATAATGGGAAAATTCTTTAATGATTTCTAAGACATTACCATATACTGGAAGCCATTCCGAAGAAGTAGACCAATAGAAACACTAAAGTGCAAGGCGTAGGACCACTGGCATGGTAACTCAGAGTGGATCCATCGCAAGCAACGTCTTCATGTCCAAGTACGGACCTCGTTAAATAACCTAGACTGACCATAAAGTAGCATGCAGACAGGAATACAATTGGACGCTCAGGATATTTGAATCTAAAAGAGAAAGAAAAAAATAAACAAAACAATGTTAAAAATAAGAACATATAAATATAACGTTAAGAACAGAATTTGGATTTAAAATTAGTATAAAAATACACAATATTAACAAGATTTCCGTACACTTTCATTTTACTTTCTCAGAATTGCGATCGTGCCAGATTTTCGAAATTCACGTTTTGTGAACATCTGTATGAGAAATCAATGTTATCAGTGAATGGTGTATGTACGAGGTTTGTCCAGTAAGTAAGTGTACTGAGGCTCTCACGGCCGGAGGGATTTTGTTTTCGACATGTTGGCTACACTATCGTGTAGCCTGATTCCTCCCCTCCGCAACGAGATCGGTTTGAGTTCAGTACGTTGAGAACTGTCGACGCGACAATAAGTTTCGTGAAAAATGTCAATCCAATCTCCCGTCAAATTGAATTGAGTGGAGGCCGGGCAAGAGTTTTTGAGACGCTACAAACTCCATGGAGATGAATTTCTCCGCTCCATCATTACTGGAGATGAAACTTGGGTTGCACACTACACACCTGAAACCAAAAGGCAGTCTCAACAGTGGCGTCACACCTCTTCACCCTCCGCCAAAAAGTTCAAAACCACAATTTCAGCCAAGAAAATCATGGCATCCGTGTTTTTGGGACTGTCAAGGCATAATTTTAATTGAATATATGCCTTAAGGGGAGACCATCAACTCTGCAAGATACTGTGAGACCCTAAACAAATTGCGGAGGGCGATTCAGAACAAAAGGAGAGGCATGCTTGACAAAGGGAGTCTGCCTGCTGCACGACAATGCCAGACCACACACGGCCAACGCCACGAAGGAACTGCTTGCCTCGTTTAAATGGGATGTCCTGAACCATCCCGCGCATTCCCCTGACCTAGCACCTTCAGATTACTATCTCTTTACCTCCCTGAAGCTGCACATGGGTGGAAAAAGGTTTTCAAACGACGAGGAGGTGAAGGGGAAGGTGGAGAAGTGGACGAAGGGGTTGGCGGGAAACTACTTCGAGGAAGGCATCAAAAAATTAATACCCCATCTGCATTGAGAGGAATGGTGACTATGTCGAAAAATAGCTTACATATGTACTAATGTAACCAGGTAATTTTTTTGTTCAAATAAAAATTTTTGTAACCTACAAAAATTCAGTATACTTACTAGACATGCCTCGTATGTGTGTGTGTAATGTATGTATGTATATGTTAACAAACTATCTCAAAAACGATTGTCTTTTTTATGCCGACTTTGTTGGCAAAGATGCTAATTTATTTATAGCTGCCCAGTATTTATTACTCAGGGTGAGCCAATACGCCGTATTTAGGATTTCATCCGCATCATTTATTAAAGTAGGGCACTTTAATATATGCTGTTTGCCCATAACTTTATTATAACTGCCCAGAGAGCATAGAGGAAAATCCACTACACTAATTCTATGCAGGAGCTTGTAAAGGAAGTCGTGTCCTGTGGTAAGTCTGAAGTTTGCAGTGAACACTCGTCTGGGAAGATAGTTGCAGACTGGTTCTGTCAGTAGAGCTTCCCATTTCTTACCTTCGGTTTGCTTACTTTACGTTCATTCATTATTCTACTTCAAAAACGAAGAGTCGCAAGAAGCTCTACCATAGTATTCTGTTTAGTTTTAAAGTTCCTTTTTTACGTATATTAGAAAACATTGCAGGAAGCTAATAATATAAAAAATTAAATAATAAAGAAAGAACGAAAGTTATGGAGATTTTTTTCGACACAATTAATATATATATATATACATACCTCTCGGTATCGATTAAAAATGTAGTCAGCGTCATCAGTGTGGAAACACAACAAAGCGATGACCACAATGTTATCCATATATGAGCGAATTGTCTTTCTTGTGGCGAGAAAAACGATCTTACACAGGGGAATGCACAATTCTGTACACCGGCTACGGAAACACTTCTATTGTATAGTAGAGAATCTCTCATGATTGGTAGAAATGGTGCACGACATTTACATGTACAATCTTTGTCCGCGCCATTTATACCAATATTCGTATTTGTACATTTACGTCCTTTGCATTTTGGTTGTTGCACTATTGCCGGCTTTTTGGTAGTTCTTTGTTCCTGGCTGGTTCTGAAAAAAAAAAAACAGGAGTAGAGTTACAAGAAATGAAAAAAAAGGATTAAATACCAAACAATAACTTCAGAATATGTAAACAATGGTTTTAGTGTGGTTTTTGTGAATAAAATATCACGAACACGTGAAAATCAAAGGAAGCTCACGCTTGATATTTCGTTCAACTAACATCACCGCATCTGACCGTTTCTATAAAAAAATCCATCAACCGGAAATGTACCTTCAGCGAATGTTTTTTTTTTTTTTCAGATTTTCGCGATTTTCTCACAACTAGCTCCAACGAAATTTTTTTCAACTAAGCATACTATCTACACACATTAATGCCTAACACTTTTCTTGTAGCATTTTTCCAGGAAAACCTTTTCCTGGGAGATTTATGGGGGAACTGCACAATGCTAAGCTTTCTTCTAAGATACCAGTTAGGTACAGACACGGTTCAATAACCTATATAAAGGTTTCATTAGCTGCATTGTTAGAAAATCCATTTTTGAAGAAAATCTGTTTAAACGGAAGTGCAATTTGACGTGTAAGATTTTGAGATTTTTAAAAATATTTTCCATAACAATTACAATGATTTCCTTTCAAGATGTAATACTAATTACATAAATATAAACCAAATATTTTTATTTCGAACATTTTTCTGAAAAAAAAATGACTTTTAGGTGGTACTGAGCAGTCTGAGACGTTAAAATTCAAAAGTGTTTCTTCATTATTGGCGCAATGTAATCATTCTCTACCTGCCTCGGTTGGTAGGTTGGCACTAGTACCCCCACTCTTGAATATTTCTGTTACGACAAATGAGCGAAGTTTAAAATTTAAATAAAATTTGTCATTATATATATATATAACTGTATTAATTAATAAAGGAGCAAGAGAATGTCGTGTCCAATGTTCCACATCATTTGTCAGATAAAAAAACCTTCCGATGTACTAATTACAAATTAAAAAACAGTTTTATTTTTAACATTATTCAGGGCGAAGTTGATTTTTTGGCGAGTTCTGAGGAGTGCTATGTAGTCTGATGTTAGGGTGACTTCTAAACTGCCCCCTGATAATAAACGGTTCCTTTAATTGCAATTAATATTAATAAAAAACTTCCAGTGTTTAAGACAATTTGAGAAAAATCGTATGGTTATTCAACATAATTTTAATTTTTTCAAAAAATTAATTTAGTGGGTTACGTCAATATAATTACGATAGTCAGTAATTATGATTTTACTAATAGAAAGTAAGGATGCAATAATTATTATATAGCCAGTCTTCAATCATAAAGTTAATAAAAAGTTTGTAAAAAATGGTGTAATTTGAGTGCAATTTAGTATAATTAGTACGTTGCACATTTTTTTACAATATTTGCCTTCGTTGTCATCATTTTTATCAAGTGATAATGTGTTCATGGTCAAATAGACAAAGAGATAACTTAGTGATCCCCCCACGTACATCCGGTATTCAAATTAGTTTCATTAAACCATTTGGTTGATGAAAATTACAGTTTTTTTTTTTGGTTTGTTTGGAATCAGCCAATTTGCCAACCCTAAGATTAAGCAATCGTATCGTTGAAAATAAAGTGGAATAATTAATCATAATAATAAATTTGTTTATTTATTATACCAAGAGGATAGCCTGAATTATGAAATATAAATATCAGCATGAATATGAAACATGGATATCATGAAACATGAAATATGAATACCCATAAAAAAACATGATTTATCAATTTTATCCATTTAATACTCGTACTTATTGGAAGATTGCTTGTTGAAACAAACATAACGGTAGACCTGAATTCCTGCATATTTTTCCCTTGTCGGACGGAATATATCAGAAAAACTGAAGTATAAAATGGTTAATACATTATATATATAAAATTACAATTTTCATTAATGTCAAAGTTTACTCATTTGATCTTTTTTCGCCCAATTTTATGAAAAATACGTTACTTTGAGGAGTTTCCGGGTTGAGACCTCTTCAATGTTTGCTAAAAATCGATGTTGCAATGAGCTTCTTTAGGACCATTGCAACATGAGAGAAACGACGGTTTTTAGCAAACCACAACTCGGAAACTCAATTGTTTTACTCATTAAGTCCTAACAAAAATAATGGGAGGGAGAGAAGTATTTACCAAGGCAGGTAGTAGAATGATTAAACTGAGGTCCAGAAAGGGAGGGCAAAAACATTGTGCCCATATAATTTAAATTATAACTAATATAATATAATGATAACTATATAATTAATCATATAATATTAATATTCATTAATTAATATAAATATAATTATAATTATAATTAGTACAATTATAATTAATTAAATTTAACACCACAAATTCCGCAAAACTACCAAAAATAAATTTTTTCCAGAAAAACGTTTAATAAAAGTGATAGGTGTGTGTGCAGTTAGCATTGCACGTATAAGAGAAATCGTCTTTTATCTGAACTATAATATCCATTTATTTCAGAAGAGGCTGACCAACTTTACTCGTTAAATAACTGAAAACAGAATGAAGATGTAATAAATACATTTCATTGGGATTTGTCCGACACTGACCCCCTTATAGGTTCCAATATTTCAATAAAACAGTATTATCGATTGATGAAATATTTAATATTTTAAATGTGTCAGATGGAACAAGTTATGTAAATATTTAAAGATAGCCCTGCAGTATCTGAAGTGGCACCTCGGCAGACGGTTTTTTTTATAACCATTGCCTAAAGAGTTCTAGTTTATTTATAAATATGTAAATCAGATGAATACTATTATTTTTCTTTTTATGTTTTTTGGCACAATGAAAATGTTTATGTACATGTATAATTTATTCTTTGTGTGTGGGGTCAGCATAACCCAAAACCAAAAAAATCACAGAAAGTTCAAAATCTGTCAACTGGGAAGAACCACCTTACTGAATAGATTTTACAGTTTTTTTTGTTGTTGTTACGGCTCTAACGATTTTCTTTAAACTTGATATACCTACTAACTACACTACGAACATCTATAACGTTTGATGTAACATATCTCTGGGAAAATTCATTTAAACAGAGTTTTTTTAAGGCGGGGCAGGATCATGCTTTTCTCTAAAGTGCTATTTAATTTTTTTTTTTACGATTCTATTAACTATGTAATATTAATCAGAATAAAATAAGTTGCAAAAATTCTGAGTTTGAAGGAAAGCGGTTGACCGGAATTACGACTTTACTGAACAGTTTTTTTTCAGTTTTATACGATTTTCTCCATAAAAAGATCGACTATGCAGAGACTTATCCTTTGAAACTTTTTCTGAGAAAATTCATTTAAGGGTGGTTTCGAGAGTTGGGAGATTATGTTTTCCTTAAAAAAAAAACAACGTTTTTTTGAGTTTTTTTAAAAAACATATGTAATTTACAATTTATTATCAAGCTACGCATTCCCTAACTAGGTAAAACTGAGTTTTGTTGGACAAGATGGCTGACACCGCTCCCACCTATTAACCTTCATATAGCACTATTTAAGTCTACTACACAACATCGATAGTTAACATCGAATTACACTCTACTATTCTCACCTCATCCTAATAACATTTTTAAATGATGAAAAATTTGTTCTTTGGGGTCCGCAACATTTTCCACACCGCCTTGCTTGGCGCGCGCTTCGCTTTTTTCTAAGGTGAGCGATTTTGTTAGTGAACACTTACATTTTAGAATATCATCATTTCCCAAAGAATTCATCAGTTGTGTCTTTTGCAACAAATCCATAGCTAGCTCTTTAAGTTCGAAAATACAAATTTGTTAATGATATGAATATTTCGAGTACGTGGTTATTTTTTCTTATTGCTCTAAGAGGAAGCATTGTATTTGTGTCAGATTTGTTAAATTCAGTTTTTGCCTTTGAAATAACACTTTTCGAAATGACCACAAGGCAAATTTAATTATAAAATGATAAAATGTTTAAAAATACAAAGTAGGGAATGGAAGCAGTGAGAAGAATAGAAATAAAGCTAGAAAGAATAAAGAAATAAGTTAAAAAAAAAAATGAATTATTCATGCACTAATGTATCGATTAATAATAATCGAAAAGGTAGCTCTATATGAAGGTTAGTAGTAAATTGGTAGCAGTATCAGCCATCTTGTCCAACAAAATTCAGTTTTACCCATAACTAAATTTCTTGATATATCAAAAATTCAAATTGAAAGATGATTTCCTTCTTTCATTTTCATAGAATTTTATTTACAATTTAAAAATATAAAGCTACCTGTTATCCATTTCCATGCATAAATTGTCTGGATCTCCGTGAACTGGTAATTTTTCACAGGCC
>JAAEAF010005748.1:0-23956 GCA_011037195.1 Triatoma infestans | reverse complement strand
AAATATGTAGAGAGGACTTCCAACTGAAATAAAACAATCAAAAACTTCAATGAGTACTAATAGCTATGCTATTAAGAATAATTAGCGGATTCCTAACCATAACTTACGAAGCTACATGTGTACTAGCTGGATAAATTCCTATTATCTCACTAATAGAAGAGATACGCGTGATATCGAACATATTAATGGGGATGAGGTTCACGAAGGATAGATCTTGGCTTTCTGCGATAAATCAGTCCACTATACAGAGTGTGCAGACACTGGCAAAATAATCAATACGTGAAATTCACCATATCTATTAGTGTTCGTCTAGGGCTTTATACTTCTTATTTTTTAATTTTCTATTTTAATTTTTTTTTTTTTTTTATCTCATTTATTGATATATACAACTGCAAAAATACACTGCAACTTTTAAAAATGTTAAATGATAACATCTTAAATAACAGGAGTGTGGATTGGAGAAGACATCCGGCGATGGCACTCCACTATCTTGAGTTATTCTATAAGGTGGTCACGGTGAATTTTCTCTTCAGCCGCCTGCGTGGATTGTCGGGAATAGTGTTTGAAGAAAGCTGATGAGCTTTGGCTAGATGATTAACGAAAGGAACATGAACTTGAACATCGTCGTTTTCCGTAAAAGAATTACAAATGTCCTACAGGTTTGGACAAGAGTATAAGTGTTCAGAGGTCATTTCCTCATTGCCATAGAGCACCACAAAGAGGTATCCGGCATGCCGATGTGGTGAAGATGTTTTTGGACAGTAGTCATGCCCAGTGAGTGACCTTCAGGTCACAATTAAAGCACAAATTTTCGAATTGAGCCTAGCAAATTTAATCGGTATCAGTATGGATGGTGAGGTTAGCAACATAGTAGGGTGCAATGACAATTTTTTCGAAGGATTTTTGATTGAAATGACTGGATACGGTAGGAATCGGAACGCTTGGCTGTTCCTCATGTTTCTAAGCCATAAGACCATATAAGTCTCAGTAGTAGTATGTAGAGAAATCATTTATTTTGTAATGTGAATTTGGATCGTCTACCTAGTAGTCTTGAGAGTTGTCTGAACCGTCTATTTAGTTCTAGTCGTTTGAGTCTAATGTGGGGATTCCAAGTTAGTCTTTTGTCTAGCTGGAAACCCAGGTAACGTACGTTATTTACGAGAGAGATTAGAGTATGATTAATGTGGATCGGTGGGAGGATTTTTCTACCCAGTATAAATACGACGTATTTACTTTTTTGTGGGTTCAGTTTTATCCTCCACTTTAAGAGCCAAGAATTCCATTTGAAGAATATGTTCTTGTAGCCATTCAAGTTTTAATTAGTGATGAAGAAAAATCTTTCTTTGCAATGACATGTTTAAGTTTATTAAACTATATTTTTCAATGCCATTTTCAACTGTGTAGCACTGCCTTCAATAATAGATGTGCAAATTGATGGATGAAGTGGTAAATTTATTTTGCTTTTAAAAAATAAATATTGAAATATGGGTAACAATAATTTGACACGATAGTAGCCAACCAATATGGAGCAGCATGTATGTTTATACAAAGAAGATGCGCGAAAGAAAAAGACACGATACTAAATAAAGAAAGAATAAACCTGTGATTGGGCCATACAACTTGTGTATCTATTTTATATACCCAGTATATATCATAAAAGTACATCAGATATACATTTCAGAAGTACTAACGGGCCAAACGTGCTGGATTTCCTTTACAGATATATAGTTGTTATCCCCACCAAAGGAAGGATTCTAAGAAATCGCTCATTTTATTCGTATAGAGTGCAAATAACTTTGTGACTAAAGAAGAATTTGAAACACTCACACACTTTTTCTTAACACAATTTTTTTTTTGTTTAAGGCGTATCAACATCTATGGTCATTGATGCCTGAAGCCTTCTCAGTGCTTTTAAAAAGCAATGCTATGAGATTCCTTCCCAGACTGAGGCAGGCACTTCTTGGGCAGTTACGACCGGAAAAGATCTGAGGTCTACATCATTCGAAAAAAATAGGCTTTGCATGATTTTAGGGGGCACTGTAGACCCAGGAGGCACCAGAAGAAGTTGGACCTAGAACGTGACAAGCCTTCAGTTTCTATTGGAGATAGACGAATAAATTTCCCGACTTTCTGACGGATTGCGAGCTATCAAGTTGAGAATGGGTGTCTAAATAGCTCCAGGTATTTGAGGAGAAAATATCCTACCTAGAACTTCCCTAGATTCTAGGATAGATTTGGAAGGAAGCTGTAGGCTGCAAAATTCATCCATGTACCACAGGAGGCAGAATAGACCACTTATTGTTGGAAAGTTTCAGCAACCTAGAACTGCAGATTCTGTGGGATATGCACGAGAAACATCAGCTCCAAGAATACACTCAACGAATTTCAATTATAGGACAAAAATCCTTCGCAAAGTACTCCAAAGCCGGTCATTTTAAACTTCCTTTGAAACACTCTTCTAATATTTCTAGAAAACTCAACAGCAATGCCTGAGAAAAGTGTTTTTTTTTCATTTTTTTTATTGTCTGTGGGGAGGGACCAAACAGACAACACTGACCATCACCGTACATGAGCTGTAAGAGGGTCCTAGGAAGAAAAAAGCTAAGGGCAGCAGCTAGACTCGAACCCGGGACCGCCGCATTGCTAGTCCAGCGCTCTATCACTGAGCTAATCCCTTCCTGAAAAGTGGCTTAATGCGCGTAACAGTGTATTAATGGATTTTATGGAAGATTCGCTTTCTTTGAACCGGTAGAAAACAACAGAATTTTTTGTGAGACACTCTATTTTTTCGTTTCTCTTGCTGCATACTGGAAGAGAAAATACTGCAATCCTATTAAAATTTTTAAAATTGAATTTACTAATTTACGTTTTAAGTAAGATAAAATGTTTTTAGCGATATCAAAATACTTCTCTGCCTTATTCTAGATATTATTTTACAAGTGGTATACATTATTTTGTCCTCACGGGTTGGTCTAGTGGCTAGCGCGCACGCCTTTCGCGCGAGAATTCAGGGTTCGATTCCCGTGAGAGCGAAGACGGTGTTGACCCAGCACCGTGATGAAAAGTGGAAAGCTACAGTTAGTAGAGCCCTAAGTAGCGAAGGCCGATACTAAATGGCGTGGAAACTGCGGCGTGCTTAGCACCCGCCCCTGGATGATAGGGTTTTTTACATTACTTTACTTGGCAAATCATTGTTTGGATTGAGCCAATCATTCCTTTTACTGTATGTCACGGCGTCTCCAGGAATACTTGATATTCAAACTTGAACTCGACTGATTGTGTTTACCTTAGTTAATAAAGTTTTAAATTGTTTATGATCATTTTCTATTTTTTTTTCCTTTTCTTTTTTTTAATTTAGGGGCGCCCTTTCAACATCTATGGTCATTAGCGCCCGGAGCCTTCTCAGTGCACTGGCCTTCGGATAGTGTTCTCTCGCTACAGACATCACTGTCCATCACCGAACAATGAGCTGTAGAGGCTCCTAGGAAGAAAAAATCTAAGGGTAGCACTGGACTCGAACCCGGGACCTCCGCGTGGGAGTCCAACTTTTCTAATGTAGAAGATATTTATAGAAATCCATTAATTACTGATGTTAATATAACAAATGATAGAACGTTTTTTGATGGAATGAAATTTAGTATGACTCTAAATTATATTTCCAAAAATCTTATGAAAATATAATGAAGTAACTGTATCATTTACTTTATTAACTCGTATTCTGATTGGATCCGAAGAGCGAAGAAGCAGACATAAGATGAATAAAACGTTAGTTACTCCCCACCTAGGGCAAACTAGAAAGGGAGGGTTCGATTCATATTAATAGTGCGACAGCAGAACAGTTGAGAACAGTTTTACGACAATACAACAAGTTACAATCACAACAGTAAAACCAGTCAGCAACTTATCTACTTACCTTCTAATTACTCAGCCACTCTGCCTCTTTATTATTCTCTCGCTACCTAATTTCTATATAGGTACTTCTAATGTCCTTGAAGTTTGTGTGTTCTATTTATTACATTGTTCAGCATATAATCTAGTTTAATTCTATCTCATTCCTAAATTCATTTTCTCTAATTTTCTCATTTTCTCCCAACTACTATATAGCATATATATTTCTGATATTCCTGACCGGTTTCGGATTATTATATATAAGAGTTAATAACTCTTATATAAGTTGGCATGGGATATTAATTGAAACTATATATTTATTTAAAAAGGTCTGTCTTTGAGCCAGAAAGGTTGAGCAGTAAAGTAGGAAATGGATATTATCTGTCACCTATTCACCAAAAGTACAATTTTTACATTAATTATTAAATTTTCTTGTAACATTAATATGAATTCGAATAATTTTTTTACTTGCCATCCGTAATTGTGCTAAGTCTCTTAATTTATTAATGTGCACATTAAAATGTAAGTATCACATTAAAATTCAGTCTCGACGTTCTCAACGTTTACTCCTCTCCTACCCTAAAGAGCTTCTAAAGAAGGGCACCAATGGTACCCGAAACGTAGAGGAACAAAGAATTCTTCATCTTTAAAAACTTCTCTGGCCATTGCCGTACAAATATCACATTAAAATGTAAGTACTTGCTTCTATAATAAATATTGAATGTTGAAGTGGTCACAATGTATGTATTATAGAATCTTTCAATATTTCTGAACTATGTAAAAAAAAAATGGGATAAATATATTGGAAGAAACATCAAGATCACATGATAAGGAAATGCTTTGATTATAAATAATCATATAAATGTATGATTGTGAATTTTGGGTGTTAAATGATTCAAACTATACAAACACAAACGCAAACGAATTGAACTTATTCCAAAGAAACATACGCGTATCAAGCTTGGAAAATAAATGAAGGAATGTGATTAGAAAAGAAAAGAGGGATGAAGAAAGATAAAGATGTAGCAGAAAACGTTAAGGGAAGGACTGTATAGGGGTACAGTCATTTTGTTCATTGGCTAAAGAAGGAAAAGAGTGACCCTGGAAGACAAAACAGAATAAACAAAATAGAAGAAAAAGATCGACGATACATGATGCTATAACGAACTAGAACGTCAGGCATATTTTTCTAGAGGCTGAGAGCCGTAGCCTAAAATAGTGGGAAACATGACTAAAAGTGAAGTTAGTTATTTTGTTATACCAGAACACACATACATGCACACACAAAACTATTTACTAGAAAAATATTTTTATCGTACCCAGGCACCTCAAAAAATTCTGAAATTTCTAAAATTTGACAAAATCGCATTACTTCCTCCCACAGCAATAAGAGGAAGTAATAGAGAAAAATCTTGAAATAAATGATTGTTACGTACTAAGAAGAACAGGGATGGAAAGTGATTGTTACGTATTTTGTACAAAGTTTGTTTATAGCCGAATGGAAGAGTAGAGTTTTAGCATCGTGTTTGTATATATAGGACATAAATAATAAACGCTAAATGTTACACATGAATTGGTAATTGATCAAGCGTAAATGATATAGTTTTATAGTTTAGTTTAGAGTTAAGGTGTAACCGGGCATCATGGCTACATCATAAATTATACCCAACCTGGAATTTACTTATCCTTATCTTTAGTAACTCATATTTCCCTACAACTGTGAAACTATGTCACAATTTATTTGAAATAGAAAAACTGATCCGATTATACTAACTAGTGTATTGTGTAACAGAAACATTAAGTTTAAGTAAACTCTCTACACGAACTTGATAACTTTATTCTGACGATGGATGAAAACCCGAAATCAGTCAGGAATATCAGAAATATGCATTTTACGATGGATAAAATACCAGATAGTTTGGAAGATGTTTGAAAAATTTATTGAAGTAAAAGCGATAATACTTGGAATGATTTATTTATTTAACAGGAACCAAAAATACATAAAACATATATAAAACCAATTTCGCCATAACTTTTTGGACTTAGTGATTAGTCGTTTTAAAACAGTAAAGATTGCCAATAAATCTTCTAAAAAATTATTAAAGGACGAACCAGAAATTTTTTTTTAACTGTTTATAATGTGGTAGTCGAAAATTAACTTAATCCGTCCGACCTGGTTTGACGAGTCAAACAAACCTGCCTTTTTCGGATCGGATGTTTTGTCGTGAAGTAGCCACACTGTCTTTAATGCTTTCCATCTGAACAGGTAGTTTGGCGCTATCTGTCAAGTTAGCCTGACTCTTCGAGATCGGGTTGTTTGTCGCCATCTATCCACCCGATACTGACTTCTTCTTTTTCGTCTGACGAGATAGTTCATTGCTACTATCAAATAAGCCTACCTTCTTGGGATCGGGTGGTCTTTGCCATCTGTCTTTTCTATTCTTCATCCTTTCTATCCAACCATCTTCTAGAGTCACTATCTGCCAACCAAGCCTTTTTCCTTGCGCTAGGTTAAAATATACTCCTTCTTCTAACTCTTCCTATTCTTATGATTAGGTAGTTCATTGCTATTTGTCCAACAAGGACCTTGGGATCGTGGTCTGTTGACATCTATCAATACTATCGTTTATCAATTCCTTCCGACCTGGTTTTTTTTTTTTCAGGCGCATTAAATTCTGAGATCATTAGCTGACGGTTCGTTGTTATCTGTCAAATAACCATCTTCCTGGGATCGGTGATTCAATGCCACTTATCCATCCTCTCCACAGGGTGGGCAGGCCACCATAGGCACCAGTTTTGGCGCTATGCGCTAGGTACGGTGACCTGGAGTGTGTGAATAAAAATGTCCCCCTCTCTCCTACTTTGTATTAAAAAAAGCACAGAACAATCACATATGTAAAAGAATATATACCTTCAACATAAGTAGTTGGCATCTCTCCATATTGTTATTATTATTTTTTTTTTAAATACCTTGCAGAACCAATTTCGCCAATATTCTTTGGAGAACTGTTAAAGCATTAAACAGAAGTGAACAATATTAGCGATATAAGGCAACAACCATTCCTGTTTATTTATTTTCTCAAAATATGAAGCAAGCATTGTTTGTTTCACATATGGAATGAAGAATAATTTTAAAGCAAGAACTCAGAGGAAATTAAATTATTAGAAATCGTGAACGTCATAACAGTAAGATCTGCATCGACGCTGTTGGGTATCAGCGAGTTTTTTTGTTGTTTTTTTTTACCACATTTCCTGCAAAAACTACATTCTGAATCTTCATTTGCTGGAAAGCCAAGGGTTTATTTCACAGCTGGCTTGTTTATAATGAACTGTTTCGGATTTTCTTCTATAGTTAGAGTCATGATGCATCAAATTCATTTAGTGGGCTTGTTTTCCATTTAAAAAATTTCGGTCACAGATATTATCCAGGATTATGGACCCGACCATATAATCAACAAATATTAGCAAACTTAGGAAAAAAAACAAAAACAGGATTTAGTAATTATATTTTATTTTCTATTATAAAAAGAATTTTTTTATTTATTTTATATACAAACAAGAAGAAAGGTTTTGAAATATTATACAAAAAAAAAAACTCTATTATATGTGGGCAATGCATTTCTAAATAGAATTAAAAATAGGGTCGGCTACACATCAATGTTGTATAAACCTTTTTTCAAGGGGATATATAATTTATTCCACTTTCTCCTCTTTAGATAATTTCCTATGATAGGCGAGAGAGTGGTACTATAGCTCACCATACTCGTCCTGCTGAACGCAAGGGTTATACCAACAGACAAAGTGAAGAGGGTGGCCAGAAATGATAACATCTAAAACTCATTCCCGTACCCCCTTTCCATACCTAAACGTAGAAGGAAGAATCTCTTTTTTTTCTCCACTAAAGATGTATTTCTTAAAGAGTATTCCAACGTTGAAAAGCGACATACACTTTCCCATTGAGGTATTTTCTTTTTTTATTTGGCCAATTTATTTTTTATTTTACTTTTTATTTTTTTTTTAATCTACTTTAATAGCTGGCACAGAATGCCCATATTTCTTGTTTATTTATTTTCAAACACAAGTTAAATAACATCTTTGAAAGTGAAAAGTTAATATTTTAGATAGAATAAAACTGTGGTGAATTTTCATAATGGTCTATAGAGTTTATAAATATACCATCATGCAAATAATAAAGTAAAACACTTTAGACCATAAATTATTTTGCGAAATATTATACGCAGATTCGGTCATCTGGTGGTTATGTGTACATTAGATTAGATTGTTATAAGGATTATTGCACTGCGACCTGAAAGATCTATTTGTCTCCCGGAGCCTTCTCAGTTGTAAAATGGCATCCAGCAGAATGGTATCCAGCAGAATGGTATCCAGCAGAATGGTATCCAGCAGAGAGAAGAGAGGCTCTCTCTGGTTAACAGAGACTACTCTCTGACTTAGGCAGGCTAGAGTGGGAGAACCTGTGTATATAAGCCAGTGAGAAACTATCTAGAGGATATCTATCAGATTCAACCATACATCGCATTGTGTCATATCTCTACTCCCACGTTTTATTCTAGCAGTTTTTATTATAAAGTCCAGTGCAGTTTGTGTAAACTTATAGCAACATTATAACAGTGTCTTCATATCACGTTTATTCAATCAAACCCAATTTCTCTCCTCAACAACTCCATTATATCAGTGCATTTTCGGCATCCGTGCAGTGTTCTCTAGCTACAGACAACACTGCCCTACTACCGGACCTGTACAGCATTCTAGGAAGAGAAAATCTATGGCAGCATGCTGGATTCGAACCCGGGACCTCCGCGTTGCTAGTGCAGCGCGCTACCATCCCTTCCTTCTCCCTTGGCTTACGCCAATTACTAGAGACGGAGAACCTAGTTTCTGTACTGTGTTTGTCCTTGTCTGTAAAGAGTAGAGTGTATGTACTTTAAGTATATTGTCTACTGTACTGAGCTGCAGCAACCCGTGGAGTCGCTACTCCCCAAGTAACTGCATGAACAGATATCCCTTACGGGCAATGTGTGTACATAGTACATTAAATCCGTTGTAAAAAATATTTAAAAAAATCGTTGTAATCGCTTCCGAAAAACAGCTTAAAAAAACATCCAAGTCGCACTTCCGGTTTATGGATTTTGTCCGAAACGTGATGTGTCAGATGCGGTTATGAGTGAATAATAGAGTTAAGTATAACTAAACGGAATATTAAGTTAAACTTCCTGCAATGTCTCATTTTGTTCTTACAATACCAAACACCCACACACACACACAGACCATTCGATAAACACATTTTTCGCAGTCAGAGGATCTCAACACTCATGTATTTCTGGTGAAAATTCAATTTAGAGAATTTGACGATTACAATATTTCCTCTTATTAAGAATAGGAGAAATATCCAATTGGAAAACGTTAAATGAAATATACAGTTGAAACATGAATTTTCAATTTAAAAGTATATCTCTATATAGAATAAAAGAATAATTTTTTAAATCGAGCTAACACTAGAATATTTATAATATTTTGTAACAGATCGTTTCATAAAAACATTAATTCAAATTTGTAAATCGTTTATAACCATTAGCAAATGGAGTATGAATGAGAGTGGCAATATAACTGACAGACATACTGCAATTAATGTTTATTAATAGGCAAATGATCTAAATAATAACATCCAGCCGGAAATAAAACGAAGGATAATGGCCGCAAAGTGGTGTTATTTTGAATTGTATGAACAAATGAAGAGCAGAAATGTCTCCAAAACTTCCAAGACGGTTTTTAACCTACGGTTCAGAATGCTGGACATTATCAAAAAACCGATGATTTTTTTTATTATTATTACGATTAGAGCGTAGGGTACTACTGGAACTATGCTTCAGGCAAAAGGAGTGTTGGCGACCAAAGCTAATTTAGGTGTATTGAGTTCGGTCCATCTAAACGCTTGGTCCTGAGTGCGCGCAGATATTACTCAATCTTGAAAATTAGATATTAGAGGACTAGGACACTTGATAGAAACGTCTAGAAGAAGGCATGTTTGCTCGTGGATTCTGCGCCGGCAAGAGAGAGTGAGAGAGAGAAAAAAGACAATCACTTAAGTTATTACAGATATTTTCCTTGATAGCCTGCTGCTTCGGGCATTTCGGGAGTGTATCAACTGTATTTGCTCTGTGCAAGTCTATGTTATTACACTGTTAAACAAAAAATCTTGATGATGGCGAACGCCTGAAACCGGTCGATGACCACAAAAAGAAGCAGGCTATCACGCAGCATATTTCTGATGCTTTCCAGCTCTGCGGAACCAACCAGAAAACTTAAGTTATTATGTAAAGAATAATTCTTTTCAACTTTCTTAAAAAACGCTTTCGAATTTCCATAACTTATTATTGATTATATTGCTACTTTAACTTGACACGTGCACACTGCACACTGTCTCTGAACACAAACAGTGGGGAGGGGAATCAAATAGCCGCTACTGAACAAAAATCAAACAGGGTAGTGCAAAAATAGTGGTAAGTAAGCAGTATACCATCCCACCAACTATTTCACTAAGCTTCCCATCTCTCCAATAAAATTTGTGGATAGGTGTCATGTTAATAATTGAAGAGATAGAAAACTGTAATAGGATCGGAATCATTAAAGATTCATAGGACTCGAAGAGCGAAGAAGCAGACATTGAATGAATAAAACGTTAGTTACTCTCCCCCACAGGTCAGACTAGGGATGGAGAGTTCCATTCATATAAATAGAGCGACAGCAGAACAATTGAGGACAGTTTTACAACAATTTTCACAACAGTAAAACCAGTCAGCAACTTATCTACTTACCTTCTAATTACTCAGCCAGTCTGTCTCTTTATTATTCTCTCGCTACCTAATTTCTATATATAGGTACTTGTAAAGTCCTTGCAGTTTGGGCGTTCTACTTATTTTACAGTGTTTAGCATATCATCTAGTTTATTTCTATCTCATTCCTAAATTCATTTTCTCCAATTTTCTCATTTTCTCCCAACCACTGTATAGCATATATATTTCTGATATTCCTGACCGGTTTCGGATTATTATATATAAGAGTTAATAACTCTTATATAAGTTGGCATGGGATATTAATTGAAACTATATATTTATTTAAAAAGGTCTGTCTTTGAGCCAGAAAGGTTGAACAATAAAGTAGAAAATGGATATTATCTATCACCTATTCACCAAAAGTACAATTTTTGTATAAATTATTAAATTTTTTTTATACATTAATATGAATTCGAGTAATTTGTTTAGTTGCCATCCGTAATTGTACTACGACCCTTAATTTATTAATGTGCACATTAAAGTGTAAGTATCACATTAAAATTCAGTCTCAACGTTCAGCCTCTCCTATCCTAAAGAGCTCCTAAAGAAGGGCACCAATGGTACCCGAACCATAGAGCAACAAAGAATTCTTCTTCTTTATAAACTTCTCTGGCCATTGCCGTACAAACATCTCATTAAAATCCAGGACTGGCCAAGGTTCAGGAGGTTCAGGACAGTTTGACGACAGTTTTTACAACAATACATCCAGTACCCACCTATGTATTATCTTCTTATTACTCAGCCAGTCTGTCTCTTTATTATTCTCCCGCTATCTAACTTGCAGTTTCTGTGTTCTATTTATTACACAGTGTTCAGCATATCATCTACTTTATTTCTCATCTCATTCCTAATCCATTCTCTCTCGTTCTCACAACCATTATAGAACTTAATCAGTTGTTATACTATAAACCAATACAGAACTTAATAATTTGTACTATAAACATCGTTATACCAATTACTTCTTGTGCCATTATAGTTATAATAATTGATCTTCAGTCCTATATTCCTGATCCATAATTAATATTGTTGTACTTGCTTTTTGAGATGGTATTAAACAACACAACCAGTCCTAAGATCTTCAGTTTCATATAACCTACATCACAAACCAATCGAATTATACAAAATCTGATTTTGGGACGAAGAATTTCGCATAAAAACTTTTGATGGCTAATGAGATTGGGGTATTGTCGCAAAATGAAAATTTAATTAGTGCATATAATTTTTATACATAAATATATTTTGAACAATAAAATAATATGTATAATTTTTTTTTTCTTTATGATTACAAATTTTTTTTTAACAATAAATACTAATAAATGAAATATTTAAATCAAATAGAAACTGAAATATTACATATATAATATATTTATCACATTTTGTAATGTGTGTAAAACAATGTAATAGTATCTGAGAATGCTTAGCCGTTAGTGTGAGTTAAGTCTTAATTGCCAATCTGTGTATACTTGCATCTAAGTTAGATAGGACTTAGTTACTTCTCTATAACAAAGTTGCCCAGGTATTCATTCTTACTTCTACTTACTCATCAACTTCTCCTCTCTCTCTCTCTCTTGTATAACAAAATAATTCACTCAAAACACACAATTCCACTCACTCGCTCAATCTTTCTCTCTCCCTTTTAAATAAGGAGAAAGTTGATTATATAAATTAAATTAACTTAAACTGGAACAGATGAATTCAATTAAAATGGAAAAACTTCAAAACAGTACAATTGCTATATCAAATAATTTCATTCTATCCATAAAAAACATATTGGTTTTTTAAATGTAATAAAAATAACTGTTGATAATTGAAAGTTAGTATGCAATATATATATATAAGTCCTATGTAATACAATATTGCAATTTTTTTTGAAATCATAACAAATAGTTGCAAAATAATGAAATAAAATGACCACAGATGTTGAGACGCCTTAAATTTAAAAAATAAAAAAATAAAAATAATAAAAATAAAATAAAACAGCTTCTATCGAATATAGTATGTTCAAACTAGAAATAATATATTTATAAAAACATTGAGTAAGTGTCACCATCCAAATCTAATACCTTTATGTGCTTATCCCGTAGGTTTTAATTGAGGAGAAAAAGGTTGACCAGAATTCCATAAAACTGATCAGAATTCATTTAGTTCTTTTTCTAATTCTGGGTTCCAATGGGCACGGCGGACATTCAAAGGCCCTTGGAGAAAATATATACAAGAATCAGGACCCTGTTTGGCAAAGAGTTTCAGGATTAGGCTATTTGAACTTCAACTTCACGTTTGATTTCTAAAGGTTAAGAGGAGAAATTGAGAGCCAATAGTAGAATGATGTCCTTAAAATGCCTCCATGTAATAGGATCCGAAGAGAGAGATCCATGGCAGAGAGAGAGAAACATAAAATTTGACAGAATCACTTTCTAGCTTAGGCCAGACTAGAGTGGGAGAAACTGTTTAAATACAGCTACGGGGGAGCCTTCCAGAGTCTTGCAGCAGAGTTCATATAGCAGTCACAACGCGTCAACATTCTTTCTCTTTACCTCTCACTACCATTTAATATATTTCAGTGTAAAGTCCAGGAACTTCAGCACACAATGTTCAGCTTTACTTCTAATTCATTCTAACCCAATTTCTCTTCTTCTCAAACCTATTATATCCATAAAGGTTTGAAATAAGTAGAAAAAAATTTGCTAGAGGAGTTCCTGATTTGGTCTTAGATCACCATCATTGTGAATACTTTGTTAGAGATAATATAGGGAGCATAGAAAATAGTTCCCCACTCCCAATTAGCCCATGTTGGCTTTATTGTGTTCTACATAAGTGATTGTTCTCTACTGATGACGTCGTGATCTGTTGGGTACTAGTCTCTTTAGTTAACCATAGTGTGTCTCAATTTTTGGTAAGGTTTCATGTTGGTAATGTCGAGGTGCCAAAGCAATCCAGAGGTGCTACACAATCGAACCCTTGCTTCAAATCGCAGAAGAAAACCGAGCAATATTTATTTCTGCTCTTGGAAAGCGGAAAAAGATGCATTGAAAAAGTTTATAGAAAAAAAATTAAACAATCAAATTAAAATTTATATTGAATTTAACCACGATACAAGACTAAAAAGACAAGACCTCAATAGACGATTTAAACTATTATCACTACTACTCGGCAGACGATCTAAACTATCTCTACAATATAAAAGACTGATTTACTTGGTATTACTCAAACCTATGTGGACATACGCTATTGAACTATGGGGCTCAATCAAAAATTCCAATTCCCGCCGAATCCAGTCATTCCAATCCAAAATCCTCAGAAAAATTGTCAATGCCCCCTTCAATGTATCAAATTTCACACTATATCAAGACCTCAATATTCCTTACATAAACGAAGTTGCTAAAACCAAATACAAAAAGTTCCATCTATCCCTCTCTGCTCACCCTAATCCTTTAGTACGCCAGCTAAGTTCCTCTACCGTTCCAGATAATCCTCCCAGACGGTTGAAACGCCGCTGGCCCCGAGACTCTCTAATTAATGACTAAGTTATTAAGTAAGTAAAGCCACACGTTTGTTTTTTTTATGGATTCTCATCGCTGGGTGAGTTCTCCACACAAGTAACTCAGGTGATTTGTATCTTTTCCCACATTTACTGTCGTATTTATATACAGATGTAAATTACAAATAAATGAAAAAACAAACGCGATATTTCCTACCATTATGCAGATATCATACTAGTTTTCTTGTTGGAAATGGGTTTCTGTCAATAACCTGAAACCAAACCGAAGTTTTGTTAAAACAAGTAAAGAAATCTTAGAAATGACTCCATAAAATATAAAAACATAATATCGATAAATATTAGCTGATTTATCCCTCTACCCCAATGAAGAACTTCCAGAACTATTTTGTTGCATTATCATTGTAACGTAGCAGTTAGAGTGGTTGGTGTATGTATGTTTTGGTGTGGCAATAGCAGTTTCGAAAGGGTGTAATTTTAAGAAATATGAAATGACCTTGGTGAGTTAGGAAGTTGTAATTAACCACGATTAAAGGCAAATAATTTAATGACAAGATATTTTTACATAAATATGAGTTATTCTAAATTTAAAACTGGGATTAGATAAATAAACGAATAGAGCGACAGAGTAGAACACTTCTTCACAGAGTGTACAGGCTGAACTACTGTATAAGATTCTGTGTAGGACGGAATGTATGTAACTCTTGATCTTTTATTTATACTACTTTTGCCGCATTCCTACGGGTTCTTTTACAATAGAGTGTGGCCTTTTCTTTTTTCTCCGCTACCAGTTTTTCTTGTCCCCTTTTTTTTTACCAGCCAATCGTTCAATTTTCTTCTAAACTAACATTTTAAAATATATTTAAAATTTGTAACTCTCCAACTTCCTGTTTCAATTACATCTTCCATGCTGATAGACATATTGAGAAAATGCACAAATGACATTTTATATATTTCTTTATCTTCAATTAAAAAAGCTTCGATTAACACAGGATTGTCCGATTTGTTCGGACTGTGGTGAATCTTAAATGAATTAGACACGGGTCTGGATATTTGTTCTAGACCCGGTTTGTTGTTGTTTTTCTTGGGGAGGCTATATGGACCAAGTGGGGCTTTGGATAGGGTAGGGTTTGTCCCTCCCCACAGACAAATAATAATAACACAGAATTTATATTAGGTATGAGATGAGCAAAAATATGTTTGCAATTTTCCTTAATTTCACATTTTTCTCAAAACTGAAAATGACATTACCTTTGTTACAATGCAAAATTATTAGTAGATAAAAAAACCAATGGTAATTTTTTTCCCAGGTGGAGTAACGGAGTGATCAGGGGTAACGGGATGGGGGAACAAAGGATCATACCTATAACTTACACAGAGGCTTGATAAATGGTTAGGTGTATAAACATCCAAAAGAATCAATAATCGAATAAAACATTTTTTTTTAGAAATTCTTTGTTTGGCATATTCATTATCGCAGGTGCGATGGTAATGCCTTAACAGAATACCATGTTTGAGGTCCCTGCGATTTTTTGTTTTCGGGCTATTTTGCTCACACACACAGAGATCACTTTTCATACTCTTGGGACCTTGGGATGTACAAATATAAATGGTCTGCATCAAAAAGACCTATCATCAAAATTTAGGTTAAAACTAGTAAAAAAAATAATAATTTAGGTAAAAATTATTATTAGTAATAAAAAAAATCTGGTGTGAAACACTCACACAACTTTCTCTTACTCCAGTACTCAATATTATAATTGACAAATTTTATAGTTAGTGTACCAAATTTAATGAAATACGTCGAAAAGTGAAAACACTGTCCAGTAAAACTGTCCGGTTTACTTATTTCCTTGAAACTCGGAATTTGGGTCATATATTAATTTCTAGTTATTTCAATTTGGATGACAGAATTGTATAATCAACTGTGATAGCATTTTAAAGAAAAACATAACCCCCCTCCCCCAAAAGTCCCCTTAAATGAATTTATCAGGGGAAAAGTTTCAAATAAAAGTTGTAGCTCTTTATATGTATAGTTAACAACGCTGGTTTAAAGAAAATCGTTGGAGCCATTTTCGAGAAAATACCAGAAAACTGAAAATTATATTTCAGTAAAAACGCACTTCCGGTTATCTATTTTTTTTCAAACTCGGAATTTCAACAACATATTTAATTCTAATTAACATTATTTAGATGACAGAATTGTCTAATATACTGAAACAGCAGTTAAGATGAAAACCTAACCCCACCCCTCCCCCAGAAGTGCCCTTAAATGAATTTTCCTGGAGAAATGTTTCAAATAAAAGTTGTAGCTCTTTGTATGTGTAGTTGATATAGCAAGTTTAAAGAAAATCTTCGGAGCCATTTTTGAGAAAATTGCAAAAACGTAAAAAAAACAACTAGTAAAGTGGTACTTCCGGTTGAGGAATATTGACACATAACGCACCGTCAGATCCCATGGTGATACCTAAACGTAATATCAAGTTTGAACTTTCTACGATTTTTCGTTTTTGAGCTATGCTGTTCACATACATACACACACACAGACACACACACACACACACACACACACACAAACACACACAGACCATTCGCTAAAAACCACTTTTTTGGACTCAGGGGACCTCAAAACGGATATTTCCGGTGAAAACTCGATATCGAAAATGTGACACAATTACAATACTTCCTCTTACTAGGAGTAAGAGAAAGTAAAAATTCAAGTTATATGTTATTTGAGAAATTAAGTAAATGCAATACGTATTATAAAAATGTGGCAGCTTTCAAAAAATTTCTGCTGCTCAGTTTAAATACTCAAATCTGATATTATGCAGAGTAGTTTATATTGAATAGTGTATAATATTAATTATAAGATTAAAAATTCTATTCAATAAAAAAAATAAAAAATACGAAATAGAAATTATAGGATCACTGAAAAGATTTGTATCTCTTATTAGGGCAGTATAACATTCTGGTAAAGCATTAAAGAATTGTAATATCAAATGAACAAATCTTATATTTTCAAAGTAGTATAATTTAAAGAAATGAGAAGCATAATATGGAGCAACTGGATAAAAGAAGTTGGAAGTATACAGAAGACAACTGTCTATATATTATAGCAAGCAAGAGTGAGAAAAGACTAAGTAAGAATGAGAGAGTAAAGTCAATTTGGTTAAGACTAGACTGGTCACCTTCAAACCTTCGTATTATCTTTTTATATTTCCGGGCACCTTTAATTTATATCCTTTCAACTCCAACTAATAACCAACATAACGCGAACATAGTTGAGGGTATTCCCCTGGATCATCCTTGTATTCTTTAACTTTAATCCACTATAACCTATAATTTGATGACTCTACCGTATTGATATAATTAATTTTTTTGTTAATATTGTTAAAAGTAAAATATAAATTAATACATACTATGTAGTGGAAGAAAGAAATAAAAGAAAATAATAGTTTTGAAAAATAGTTTAGAATATTTTATAGTATCAAAAATAGTATTTTGTTAATATTTTAAATGTAACTTAGTGCAATGGAAAGAGTCAGGTACTGTGATTTGGGGGTCATTGCTATTAGGGAAACAAAGGGACAAAAATCCGTTAAATTAATACAATGCGACTTGGCCAACTGTTTTGTTAGAGAGAGCATTCCTTCAGACAGTCTGCCTTCTGCTTTCAAACAAGACAGTCTGTATTCTGCTTCCCAAGCCAGAACACTACTTCAGGAATCGTTCTTTAAAAATCAGTGGCAGTTTCACAATAAATTAATAAGTTTATAATATCAAATAACTTGTAGTTATTATTTCAATAGAATATATTTATTGTTAGCAGTGATGACTACTTTCTTAATTATTCTTATTACTTCTCTCTTAATCATATATACTTACAAGCCCTTTTACTAAACCGCTCATGCCACCAACACACAGACACACAACATCCACACCAATAACATTTCACATACTTCATGTAGGTTTAAAAATGATTTTATTTTATAGATTTTTTGACAGTAGTATGTTATCATCTTCCAGTAATCAACTATAATCAAATAGTAATCAACTATTTGAGAAGGAGTTTTCAAGTAGAAACGTTATTCGATGAGTAAGGATTAAGAAACTTACTTAATCAGTTTGCTTATTGCCGGGGAATTGCTAGAATAAAAATACACTTTGAGGTCTTGAAGAAGATACAAGGAATAAATATTTCATACAAATAGTAAGTAAATAGAATTTATTTGAAAAGGAAACCGTTTGTAACTAGAAACCATTTTGCTCAGCAGTTTTAGGTAATCAATAATGAGAGTTTAGAATGTAAACGGTTCATTACGGTTAACTTAGCTCTTATTAAAACTTTTGCACTCCAAGTAATTTCTACTTTGTTGATATGCTGTTAGAGGAAGCATTGTAATCCTGTCACATTTTTCGATATTGACTCTTTCACCGGAAATACACGTTTTGATGTCCACTATGCCCAAAACACTAATGGTCTGTGTGTAAGTGAACAGCATAGCGCGAACACGGAAAATCGCAGGAAGTTGACATTCCGTTTGGTCGCCAACATGGATCCGACAGGTTATCTGTCAAAATTTTTCAATCGGAAGTATAATTTTCTGAATGGAATTTTCAGTTTTTTACTGCTTTTCTAGAAAACGGCTCCAATGATTTTGTGGTTATGGTGTTGGTTTAGTGGTTATGAGTATGGACTTGTAAGTAGGAGGACCCCCAGTTCGAGTCCCCGGTATAAACTGCTAAATTTTATATTCATTTAAAAATTGTTAATGGTCAAGTAGGTGCTTCCGCCCTCCACCCTTCCACGACACCTAATTGGTAGTTGGATGTTAAGCCCGCCAGAAAAAAATAGGCATTATTTTACTTACAGATCAACTTTCTCTGAAAGCTCTGACTCTATTGTTTGTGTTGTTACTATCCCCGTTAAATTGAATTGTACAGGACTTTGAGATCTGTAGTCCATTTCCTTCTACAGGATCCAAGTGCGGTAAAAGTGATTAAAATGTGGTGACAAGTTTGGCTGACCAATGGTTCACATTTATCTCCAAGTGCTCCAAATGCTTTGTGAAGAATGTACTTATTATTTTTTTATGGCCATACTTAATGAATTCTAATTCTATCCAACGAGAACATTCTGTGTGGGCTCGCCGAATCGAATGCTCGAAGCGAGTGCTATTAGTGAGATGTTGCTATGCCTTTCACAGACCTCTCTCAGGCTTGGATTCCAAGGTTTGAATCTCAAGGTTAGGTCCCTTATTAGGCATTGTCGTTTAAGGGACACCTCTACGAAATGGGGCTCATGCCAGGACCCCTTTTGTAAGAGGAAGAAACCTGTCATATATCTCACGAAGGATTGTTTAGGTTGTGAGGAAATTAGGTTCAAGATCTTTGTTGAGAACAGAATGCCTATGAAAGAGCTTAGGCTATTTCCTTTTAAGGTTATGATCCGATTTGTTCGGATTGCGGTGAATCTTAGGTGAGTAAAACCCACTTCTAGACTCTTATTCCAGAATCGGTTCTTTTTGTTCTTCTTTGGAACAGCTATATGGGGCTTTAGATAGCGTAGAGTTTGGCCCTCCTCTCTTTTGAATGATAATAATTATCAGATAAACGATTAGAAAACTAATTAAAGTCTAGATATAGACAAACTAATAGACTGAAAGTTAATAATATCCTATGTTAATGATAATATGAGGGCAATGAGGCCGGCCATTGGAGTAAAAGAGCGTTAAATAGCCTGGGCAAGACAATAATTGTCTAACCCAAAAGGTTAATAATAAACTTATATTTTGTTTAGGCTAAGTTAAAAGGACTTGTTTTAAAAAAAGTTTGATATTCAAAAACGCTCTGTAATTGTCACTAATTTTCCCAGATCTCAAAAATGAAGAAATTTTTTTTTACTGAGCTTCTGCCACTTTAATATACTGACTAATGTATAAATAAGTACACAAAATGTTCTAATAAAATATCAAGATTTCTTGGTAAAAAATTCCGAAATCTTATTAGAGAAACATTGTTCATATAACTAACTGAAATCCAAATATATTCTTTTTTATTATTTATAATATTCACTTAAAAAAAAAAAAAAAACACACGGCTTAGTCCAGGTGATTTTTTTTTTTTTTGTTTTTTCCACTGGGCGGCTAGATTGTATGATTACAAGACACGGGTTGAACTCTGTGTAAAAGCTAGCAATCAAGGTGATACGTGGTGCACGGCCCGGCTTCAACACCAAACAGTGTGCACCGCCCCTACCTACCCAATCATTCTCCCCTTGTTGCTGCATCTCTATCCCCACTTTTATCTAAACTTTCATCTCCCACTCCTTTTTGATTGTAACAGCCTCCTCAGGCCACCTCCGCCTAGATATCTTCTCTTAAACACGTCCCCTATCATCAGAAACAACACGCACATATACTATTAAACAAACGGTTACACTTGATTATCAAATTCAATACGTATTTATTGACAGTATTCTTTTTTTGTTTTATTTCATTTTTTTTTTTTTTTTATTGTTTCGTCTACAAATAATAGAAATTAAAATAAACATATATGGAAAAGAATATTTAAGATCCTTAATTTAATAGAGTTAAGCCTTACGAAATTGATTAAAAGGACAAAAAAAAAAGGACATTTTCTAAGCAATCAAGAACAAGACTGTAAATTGAAAACACCGTTAATGTGACTTTGTAATTTATCAAAATGTGTTTGTAGTTTATAAATGATAACAAATGATAGATTTTATTAGAGGTTGGAAAATAACAAATAATTATAGTACAAGGATTCAATAATTTAAATAAAGCAATATGTAAGTGTCGGTTAATTGTCTTATAGATTGAACTCATTATAAAAACATAGCGAGAAACTTAGTTCCACTTTAAGAAAAAAGGTTAAATAGGTCACTGCAGACTAAATGTACGTATATTTAACACATGTTATGTTTAATACAGTTCTCCAGGAGAGCTGGCTGACTTAACCTTTCTTGTTGATCTTCTTAGTCCTCCAAGCTGGACTTGGGACTGTTCTTTTTTCTTTTTTTTCAGAAAACACTTTCAGGAGGAGTTAGAAACGTAGTTTTTTGGGACAAGGCTTTTCTCGGAGCAATCGAAAGGCATAGATAGCGTCGTCTTAGCCAAGGATTATGTATGTTTCTTTCTCTAAGTTTGTTGCCTGAGGGGGGAAAATCTCGTTGGTATGAGCGGGGACCAGGGTTTCAATTGGTGACTAAAAGAGTAAGGTTATCAAGGCATATTAAGGGTTAGATTTGAGGAATCTACCTCTCTTAGGAGGCGATGGAATTTACTATATCATTACTCATGAAAGTATGGTCAGAAGTAAAAACTCAGTTTCGAAAATGTGTTACGATTGTAAAACTTCCACTTACTAGGAGTAAGAGAATGTTTCAAAGATATGGCACGAAAAGATATCTCCAAAATTGTTGTGGTGGTTGGTTCCGCAGAACTGGAAAGCATCCCGAGACATTTTCCATGATGGCCTGCTTCTTTTTGTGGCCGTCGACCGGTTTCGGGCGTTCGCCCATCATCAGGATGTTTTTGTTAAACAGTGTAATAACACTAACTTAGACAGAGCAAATACAGTTGATACACTGAGTGTAGTGTTGTTAGCCGCGTGGGGGGGGGGGTATCAATTGTATTTGCTCAATGTGCAAGTCTATGTTATTACACTGTTTAACAAAAACATCCTGATGATGGGCGAACGCCCGAAATCGGTCGATGACTACAAAAAGTAGCAGGCTATCACGGAAAATCTTTCTGATAATTTCTCGAAACTTTATTCTACCATGGTAGGGAACTTTTTGAACTTAAATTATCCACTTTAGAAATTCTGATACAACTATATCGATCATTTATCGATCTAAAAAGTGACTGTTAAATTTAACAATAATTCCAAACCCTCAATTCTTCTTTCACACAAACTCATACACTCCATAACCCCTATATATATATATATATATATATATATTGATAGTTCATATAATATATGCACCCTCTGATATGCATGACTCATGCTGACTGACCAAATCATTCATGTTAGCTACATTCCACTCTTCTTGTATTGGCCTGTCTCTTTCAGTACAATTTTCCCTCCATGTGTTCCGTTCTCTCATGATTTTTATACCCTTTTTGGAATACCTTCCTTTCACAAAATTTGTATTACTGTAATTAGTTATATATTTGTTTAAATATAAACTTTTATTGTCTGTCTTGTTTTTACATAACTTTATTTTGTTTAATTTCTCAACACTGTGAAGTAATATAACTAAATCTAAATTTTCGTTATATTACTTCCTCATACTAGGAAGAGGAAGTATTAAGATCATGTCAAATTTTTGAAATTGAGTTTTTTTTACTAAATGTTTGCTTATTTTCAATTCATATTAATTGGAGAATCTAAATTTCTAAAAAAGGGACTTTTTTTAAAAAAAACATACACTCTCCCCCCTCACTCAAAATTTCTTTAAATGAACTTACTCGTTTTAAAAAGTTTAAAACAAAAAGCGATAGTTCTCTGTATCCATAGTTACTATGGCAAATTTAAAGAGAAATCTGTCGGAGTTTTTACGGTAAAATACGAAGAAAAATGAAAAAAAAAAAAACTGTTCAGTAGAAACCCACTTTTGGTCAACCGGTTTTTCTTTAAACTACGAATTTTAGCCACATTAATATTATTTAGATTATAGAATTGTATATTAAACTGAAATAACACATATTAAGCAAAACATAGCCCCCACCCTTTCCTCAAAAGCCGTCTTAAATTAACTTTCTCCCAGAGAAATGTTATAAATAAAAATTGTAGCTCTTAATAATAATAATAATAATAATTGTCTTTATTTTAAACTATATATACAGGGTGTCCCAAGGTATGGATAACAACTTTTTATCGGAAACTAAGATAGCTAGAAAAAAACTAAAAAAAATACGGCTCCCCATAGTTTTTTGTTAGAAAACCAAATTTAATTTGCAAATTTGTTTTGGTGCTTCGAGAAGCGAGATACAGGGCATCAACTTCATTTTTTCAAATGGGGAGGTGTGGTTTTTATTTAAGAAATAGATTCCTCTATTTTTTGTAAGAAACATTTACTTGAACGGTTTTTTTTCTTTGAGCGATATTTTACAAGTTATGAATGAAAACATGATTCCTATAAGAAATTTCAAAATGATATTATAACGGTTTTTTGACTGAATAAGAAGAAAAGTACTATTTTATTATAAATTTTACTCCTTATTAATTACAGACCTTGCTCGAACTGGCCCCCACCATTAGAGATGCATACACATGCTTTTTCCTGCCAATTGTACCTTACGACCAAAGAAATACATCTCTAATGGTGGAGGCCAGTTCGAGCAAGATCTGTAATTAATGAGGAGTAAAATTTATAATAAAATAGTACTTTTCTTCTTATTCAATCAAAAAACCGTTATAATATCATTTTGAAATTTCTTATAGGAATCATGTTTTCATTCATAACTTGTAAAATATCGCTCAAAGAAAAAACCGTTCAAGTAAATTTTTTTTACAAAAAATAGAGGAATCTATTTCTTAAATAAAAACCACACCTCCCCATTTGGTGCCTGTATCTCGCTTCTCGAAGCACCAAAACAAATTTGCAAATAAAATTTGGATTTCTAACAAAAAACTACGGGGACACGTATTTTTTAGTTTTTTTCTAGCTATCTTAGTTTCCGAGAAAAAG
>JAAEAF010005747.1:0-67398 GCA_011037195.1 Triatoma infestans | reverse complement strand
TCTTCAAATTTAAAATTCTAGATATTTTGGGAGGGACCAATACACTGCGGCGTTACGATTTATTCTGCTACGCCCCCTGCGTGCCGCCCGCTTTCCTCAGCACCAAAGCAGATGTCCCAGGCAAACATCCTTTCTACAACATCTTCACTATCTACTTCCCCGTTCCCAGCACCCCCCAAAAAAATGAATTTTTCCAGGAAAATATTACAAATAAAAGTGATGGCTATTAACGTGTGTAGACAGTATACAAAGTTTAAAGAATATCGTTAGTGACGACGTTTTAGAGAAAATTGCAAAAACTGGAAAATCTATTTAGTAATTTGTCAGATACTAAGACGAATTGAGAAGGAAACTTCACAACTCAATTTTTACTCATTAAGTGCACAAAAATTAATATTAAATTACTGTTATAAACATATTTATTTCTCCAATATTATTCATTAACTGTATAAAAACTAACATTAAATTACATTATAAGTTTATTATATTTTTTCCACAATAGAATATTAAAGCATTAGATAAGGCGACATCTGCAATTATTAAGAAGTTGAAGTATGAATGATTCAATATGAAATCTCATTATTCTGAATATAATATGAATACTGTCACCTCTAAAACAAAATTGGGATATTGAATTATAAATAATGTATGAATTGACTGTACATATTACGTTTTACAAAATAATATTAGATACTTACCAAAGGTACTGTGTTATCATATATGATATCATGAAAGGGAATTTCATAAGGGCATTTCAAAAGTTACGTGAATCTTAGAAGACCTAGCATAAGTCATGATTTGAGAAAGTTTCACTGCTAGTCGAGAAGCTTCTTCTAAATCAGGAACAGGTAGAATTTTAACTTTTGATGTGCCCAACAATACTCTAGCTTCATGCACATTTGTTCCCTAAAAATTTTAATAACATTATGGTAAAATATGAATTGAAAGAATTATGCCCATATTTTGTTAAATTGAAATACCTGAAGTCTACAAACAACGGGTATATTTAATTTAAGTTCTTCTACAGCCGAGATAATGCCTTCTGCTATAATATCGCACCTCATAATGCCACCAAATATATTGATAAAAACTGCCATCATCTGAAAAATTTAGTTTCTGATAACGATTATTTTCTACTTAATAAAGAGAACCACTTAATTGTACTAAATTTAGGGCAACTCAAATTTATAATGCTGAGATAGTCCATTAATCAGTGTCTGTTAAAAGGGATCGTCCTTCCACTAATGCTTGAAGAATCTCGCTCCTAAATTCCGGTTAACCGATTTCCTTCAAATGTGCAATTCTATCGATGCTTCTGGAATACCAGAAATGATAAGTATTTATGAGTATAGATAGTATTTGAAGTATAATGAAAATCATTGAAGTCAGTTTTAAAAAAATCATGAAAAACTGAAAAAAACATTCAGTAAAATGGCACATCCGGTTTATGGATTTTGCCCAAAATATTCGTGTCTGAAGCAGTGGTAGTGTCTAAACGCAATACCAATTTTCCTGCGAGTTATATGAGATATTCTGACTCACACACCAGCGCCCGCTCTGGGGCGGGCAACCCGGACATTTGTCCTGGGCCCCAAAATTTGGGGGAGAATTTGTAAAGGACGATGCTTGAACTTGTTTGAACATGCACATACTTTTCTTAACAGAACAGCATTAGCATGCAAGCAGAGCGCTTCTTCAGCGTATGTTTGAACATGCATAGACTTGCTTAAAAAAAAATATATATATATATATTCTTAAGGGGCGGCAATTTGTCTTTTTGTCCGGGGCGGCGTAACCGCTACGGCGGGCGCTGCACACACACTCACACATCAAACTACAAAAGGAAGTGGGAATTATGTCCCATTATCTTTCAACTGACTAAGTGCGAGATTTTCTAGAGTTGTTTTAAAAGCAGAGATTTCCTACTATTTTGAATAAAATATAAATAATGACATTAATATTCTTAAAACAAAAAACAAAACTCTATATCATGTTTGGTAATTACATTTGGATCTGAAGAGATAATTTTAAAAGCTTCTTTAACTTGGCTTGCGTCAGCACTCCCTCCAACGTTTAGAAAGTTGGCAGGCATTCCACCATGATGTTTTATAATGTCCATTGTAGCCATGGCCAAGCCAGCGCCATTTACAAGACATCCAATACTCCCTAAAATAGTTTTACATTATTATAATAATAAATTGCTACAAAATAACTTCAAATACATAAAAATTAATGTTTTATTTTTAAAACCTTCCATAGCTATAAAAGTTAAACCAAATTTTGCTGCAAGTATTTCTCTCGGATCTTCTTGAGAATAATCTCTCAATGAATGTAAAGTTTTCTGTCTGAAATCTGCAAACTCGTCAAACTTAAATTTGGCATCGATACACCAAACTGGGAAAAAAATTTTTAAATTAATTAATTTATCTGAAAAACTTGAATATATTTGTATTAAAATGATTTTTTTTTTAAAAAATCCATTTAGTAAAGTGGCATTTGCACCTTCGTTATCAGGTGACAATATCACACAGTTTACAAAAACATAATTAACTAATTAGAATGACCTGTAATTAACTGAACTGGAAGCTGAGAGGAATCGTGAAAATAATATTGTTTAATTATTTCACAATTTTATTTATTTCTATTTACTGGAAAAAATCTTGATCCATAGAAATCAATTAAATGCTTATTTTTTTATAATTCTTAACTCTAGTTTCATTGTTTATGTTTCAACAAATAGATAATCTTAAAAAAATTTCTTTCTTACATTTTCCATGCTTATCAATAGCAAGTGGATTAATTTCAATGAGAACTGCATCTTTCTGAATAAATATTGTATATAGTTTTTGAACAATATCTGCTATTATATCTTTTTGATCAGACAGCCCCATTCTGTCAGCAACAGATTCAGCTAACGTTTTCGTCATGCCTGTAAAAATAGATTTTGAAACTCAAGTAACTATTTCATATTATTGATCTGAATTTAATATAAATTTAAAATTTATTATAATTGAGTAAAAAAAAAAAGACTGGTTAAAAATTACCATCAACGATATCAACGGCAACATAACTGATTGCATCTGGATTGGTTTTACTCAATGTTTCAATATCGACTCCTCCATGAGAGGAACAGATCACTACAGGCCCCTTAAAATAAATATAGAAAAAAAATAATGCTGAAAAATGTTATTTTGTTCAACTATTTACATCTTAATACAATCCTCACTTTATATGCAATATTCATATATAAATATTTACGAATATTTTCCGCCTACGAAAACAAATATAATTGTCTTACAAATTTAATAACAATGTAAACATATGAAAGTTTGCTACTTAATAGTTTATATCAGACACATTCTTTCTCAAAATTTGTTCAGGCAGTTTCTTTCAGATCAAAACAGTTGTGATAATTTGTGCTGCCTTCATATTTTTAAAAGTACAAGCAGAAGAAAAAAAAGACGCTATAAGTAGTGAATTGAATTTAGATTTCTTCGCATACAAATCCTGTACACATTTTAGATATTTTTCTAAGGACAAATGAGAGGGCAAAATAAGGGCTCTAAGGGCAAACGCGGAGGTCCCGGGTTTGAGTCCAGCAGCTACCCTTAGTTTTTTTCTTTTTTTTCCTAGGAAGCTATTACAACTCACTGTCTGGTGATGGGCAGTGTTGTCTGTAACAAGAGAACATGCTCGGAGTTCGGCAGTGCACTGAGAGGGCTCCGATCTTTGGCGTAGCCATGGCTCACAAGGGCTTTGGATAGCATAGGGCATGGTCCTTCCCCAAAGACAATAAAAAAAAAGGACATGAATAAGCCACTTCTTTGGAACCTTAACGTCTCTGCCGGTTATTCCAACTTAGCAACACTAATACTAACACCCTAATTCGCATATAGATTAGCTCAGTGATACCGCATTGGACTCTCACGCGGAAGTCCCGGGTCTGAGTCCATGCTACCCCTTAGATTTGTTTTCTTCCCAGGAGTCTCTATAGCTCACTGTTCGGTGATGAACAGTGTCGTCTGCAGCGAGAGAATATGGTCAAGAGGCCGGCAATCACAGAGAAGGCTCAGGGCGGCAATGACCACAGATGCTGACGTGCCTTAAATTATAAAAAAAACAATTCCAACGTCTCTATGACTAAGGGATGTATAATGTGCACAAACAGGACTAACGAAATGATGCACCTGAAGATTATTAACTGGAGCGTCCATAGGGGAAATGAATGAAATAAAATTAAAATTTTAATAATCGTATATAAGTGTACAAAATAAACATTTTATTCTCTCGCTATTACTACCACAACACAACTATTATGTTTCTCTCATGTTAGTGTGTGTGGATCGTATCTTTCATTCGTCCGCACTTTGAACTTACGATGATTTTACTTCGTAACATATAGTTATTCTAAAACAAACTGTAACTGAAAATTTAACTTTGTACATCAGAATACCATCATCATCATCAAGACGAGCAACGGTATCTTCTATTAACCATCATCTATACCAGAGCGGAGGTACGACGACACTGGCGCAGCTCCAGCGACATCATTTTGTACACAGTTCAGGCGGGAGAGAAACATAATATAAAATCACTAGTAAATTTAATATTATTCATCTATCTTATATCATTTGCAAGCGTGTTCATCTTCCCTTTATTTTTATATGAAATACAGTCCACTTTAAAAATAATCAGTATATCTTTATTCATGCATTTTATTGAGGTACAATAATCGTAGAGGAGCAACAATCTGCCTATTGGCCGTTCCAGTAACTTTCAGATATGTCTCTTCATCTGTTGCGCAATCATAGCTTCTTTTATTTCTCTAATTTGCACTTAAACAAATATAACCAGCATAAATTCTATAGTTGCTCCGCTCTAGGATATTTTATTTTATTACAACAAATTTTGAAACTGAATTTTATTCCGCCACTGAGCATCATAGACTGCCGACAACCCACGGAGCTCATCCTGTAAGGATAAATGCTGTGAAACTAACCATAACTAGAAGCTTGACACCATATGTCTAAAGACATATCAACAGCATGCTCGGGGGTCAATGAAAGGGAGAGAGAGGCGGCTAATTTGGCAAACCTATCCATCTCCTCATTCCAAAAAATTCCATCTGACACGGTACCCTGACTAGAAGTACATCCTACCAAGAAGAAACCACTTCCAGCCTTCTAGAACATTCT
This sequence comes from Triatoma infestans, assembly GCA_011037195.1. NCBI lineage: Eukaryota > Metazoa > Arthropoda > Insecta > Hemiptera > Reduviidae > Triatoma > Triatoma infestans. The sequence continues at coordinate 62,203 of JAAEAF010005747.1, read as the reverse complement.
AGTATCAACTTGGAAGTTAAGACACATGAACTAAATCTTCATCGCACTTGACACTCCGTGCAGATACAAAACCTTTGAGGTTAGTGTTACATACCCACTCATCCAAAATACAACAAAGGATAGCGTAAAAGCTCAGCCTGGAAAACAATAGTCCATTTACCAAAAGATATTGACGAGTGATATCTATCTTAAAATAGACCATAGCTTTAGACTGACCATCCATTCTGGAACTGTCCGTGTTACACTGGAGGTGATTATCAGCTATCACTTCAGGCGGACCCAATCTTAGAATACAACTAATTATATTCTGTTTCTAATGAATGAAAAGTAAAACTGCTGTAAGATCGCTAAGTTGAAACAAAGTATTTCATGAAATTTTAAATGAATGATTGTCTTTAATTATAATTACCTCAAATTTTCTCTCCATCGTAATTGCCAAATAATATTCCTTGGCAAGATCTTTTCTTTCGGTTATCATTACATTATTACAGAGAATTCCTTTAGGCCCAGTTTGTTCAGTAACGAGGTAATCTCCAATCATTTGCCCAGCAATCCTTTCGGCTTCTTCTGGACTAAAATAATTTAAAAAAAATTAAAAAATCTATAAAAGAACTTGTAAAAAAAAAGGTACTATTAAAAATGTTTGTTCTATTAAGTTTTGCTTAAACTTCTTGCAATTAATGGATTTTGATGAAAACGTCTTACGAGGTTTCCCCAAACAATCCAATAGGAATATCGAACTTCACTTTCTAAAACGTTTTCGTTTTAAATAAGCTAAAATTTTTTTTTAACGGCTTCAAAAATATGTGCTCTCTGAGAACATATTTTTTTAAAAATCTTTTAAAAACCACAATACACATTATTAAAGCTAAAAGAGAAATTCTGGTGCGTTACTCATTTGACTTTCTATAATTTGGCCCGACTTAGCGTAGTTCATTTTGTGAGTTCTGTCTGGTTTCGGATTCTCTTCCATTGTCCGAATAAGGCTATCAATATTCGTGTAGTTAGCTGACTTCAACTAAATGTTTCTGGCTGACAAATCAACTATTGTAGTGCGTGAAAGATGCCAACTTTCCACATGAACTTTATAGCCTTATTCTGACGATGATAAGAATCCGAAACCGGTCAGAACCAACAATCATAGATATTATTCCAGAGCAATGTAAACCCAAGAATGTAGCCAACTTTTGACTTTCATTACTGCAATTCTCATATTGTAATAGGCTAATTTTCTGAACATTTTTTTAATATTAGATTAAAAGTATTTTGTTTTATATTTAGTTCCACTATCCCCACTAGGAAATAAATTGTACTGAAATGGCAGAGAACTTCCCGGCATCCAACAACCTTGTTGGATACCCCGCGGTCGCATGCCTCAAACGCCTTTTTTCAAAAGATAAAACAGGTAGTATAAACAAGAGGTTAACATATGTATAAATCTAAACGTACGAATTCACTAATCTCACGCCTCCTTTAAGGCCACCTCTGAAAGTTCCTTTACCACGTCCTCCACTAAGTACCTGTGCTTTTATCACTAAATTGTTTGTATTTAGTTTTTGAGCTTTACTTGCAGCCTCATCTTTATTGTTTGCTACAGTAAATTTTGGGACTGGTAGACCAGCTTGATGAAGCATCTTGAAACTGTGATGTTCATGCAAAGTAAGTTTTCTCTTCTGTACATATACCACATTAAGCTCCTAAAAAATAAATCGTAAAAGGAAGTTAGTTAGGGCAATTATGGCTGACATTGCATGACAATCCTTTCATACTGTATTCCATCACATCGACAGTTTATGGAATTACACCGAACTACCAGTCTTTAACTCAAAACAATCTAGAAAATATAATTAAGCTATACCGGCTAGAGGGACCAACATGGTGGACACTCCCTTCCACTTATAATTCTTCCGCATTTATCACAGCATATCGATAATAAATCGAATTCCACTTTGCTACATTCTGTTTTTGTTCTCCTGATTTGTTGCACTAAAAGCTATTTGCAGTTACCAACAGTTCCCACACTATCATGCGGTATGCTCATCGGTATGGTTCGTTTTTTCGAGCTTAAATCTACACTATTTTATAATTCCTCAAACATATAAATACTTCAAATTTAGAAATTATTTTAAATGGTCTTATACTCAAATTACTAGTCCTAATATAAATACTTATCTGTAAAAATAATTAAGCAATTTTTTTATTTTCCCTCTCGATTACACATTGCCCTCTATTTACCCGATTCCCATTGTTTCCTCTTTACCTGAACTTAGTCTTTTCTTACAACGGTCATCGCCGGACAGCCTAATACATAGCGTCTTTCAGAGTGTAACAGCATGTCTAACCTCGCATAATCTACAACTGGTTACTGAATACTTAAAGCTCATCTTTAATGACAATCTGTCGCGGATGGAGGATAAACTGAGAATGTCATAAAATCAATTACTTTAGTGGCTCGACATTATTTTGTAATCGGGTAAAAACCCCACTATATAATTTGTTGTTTGTGAATGTGCACAAAGGTAACCATCTCTTAATTAGAAACTCGATTACTTATTTTTCATAGAACAAGGACCTCATTTGGGTCATTTTATTTCAAATTCATACCGCAAGTGTATCACAGCTATATGTTAGTACAGAATAAAAAGTACTTCATTTTACTATAATGGGATATAATAATTAAAACTAGAATAATTATTACGTCTAATTAATTGCTTTGACTATTTATTCGCACTACACAAATTATTTTATAAAAAACATAAAAATGGTTGAATACCTTAAACTTTGATATTAGATTGGTTAAGCTGATACCGAAGCGTTTAACAGTGAATAAGGCCATTTTTTGTGACGTACAGAGATACGTTAAATTACCGATGAAGTTAATACCACTGGAATTCAGGTGTTATAACCTAAAAAGAGAAGATTTAACAGATTTTGTTTTGACGCTAAATTTCTTGCAAAATCCTCTCGGGCAGCATTAAGCAGATATAAAAGCAGAAAGAAACTTTATTTTGTCATTTCATACCAACACTTTATGCACAGAAACCATCTTTTTTTTAAAATTCTATTACACCTGTTATAATCATTTAAGTTTCTTAAATCAGCTTTGTTTATATTAACATTAAAATAATTTTGACATTTTAAAATCTAACAATAAACGTCATCAATAGTATTAGTAGGGTACAAAAAAATCAGAAAATTCTTATCACACTCAAAGTATTAAATTAAAAATTGCTTAAGAAAAATCACTTAGCAATCAAAATCGAGTATAAATGGAACACTGTTCAATTTTTCCGCGCTTACTGTCGTGAAGGCCGACCATAAGTAAAAGTTTAGCCCAAATTTTTAATATTAAAAAAGTGCTGTTGGAAAATGTAAATAGAAAGAAGATAACTTTCAGTAGGATGGATCCAAAATGGCGGGACATTTTCATCCCAACACTGTCCTTTAACCATCCCAACTAGTACCCTTCATTCCACTTAAATCCCCAATCACAATGGATATTTTATCGAATACATTTCTGCTTTCTTGCGCTTTCCTAATAACAAACTGATTTCTCTCTTTTTGTAATTTTGCACAGTTTCTCGGCAGGCTACACTTTTTTTTTCTATAAGTGAGCAATACTTGGAAAAATGAGCTTATATTTATGCCAATCTTTTATTAATTCTTAAAATTTCTTTAATTTCACATACTTAATTACACATTTTTTTTACTATTTCTACCATAACAACTGAATCTGTTAAAATTATCTTTAGTAACATGTTAAATTTTAGTCAAAACAAAAAATAAATTTGATTAAATTATTATTATTATTAAATTTATTATTATTTATATATTTTATTATTATTATTAAATGATTATAATTAAATTTGATTAATATAATTTGATTTGATTTAAAGTCTGATGTTAAACACTCACACGACTTTCTCTTACTGCAGTGACAAAATTGTAATTATTGACAGTTTATTAAATTGATTAATTATTGACAGTTGTAATTGATAGTTTTATTAAATGTTTTGCCTTCAGTTTTATATCAATAGGAGAATATAAACTTAATAAAATGACTTTGTTGGTGGTAAGCTTATCTCCCTCCCACCCGCCAATAATTCTTTAAATGAATTTTTCGGAAAAAACCTTTCAATAAAGTCGCATTTTCGACTGATGGATTTTATCCGGAATCTTTGTGTCTCATGCAATTGTAGTGCCTAAATGGAATACCAAGTTTGAAACTTCCTGCTACTTTTCGTTTTTGAGATATTCTGTTATCACACACACATACACATGCAGACCATTCAATAGAAACAATGTTTTTGTATTCAAGGGGGCGGGGGGCCAAAAACATATACTTCCGGTGAAATCTCAATTTCAAAAATCTAGAACGATCGCAATACTTCCTCTTACTCTAGATTAATAAAAACTAAAAATGTGAATGACATTATTTAATTAATAAAAAAATCTTATATGACTCTCTGACTTCTCTTAATACAGTTACATATATATGTACATGAAATGTCAAATTTTCTTTCAGTTTCAACTTTCGCTCATTTGTCATAACATAAATATAGAGGTAGTGGGGGCGACAAATACCAACCTATCATAGGTAGAGAATGATTACGTTATAAAAGATGCCAATAATATTAAACAAACACATTAGAATTTTAACGGGGCGGGTGTTGGTGTAGTGGTTATGAGCATGGACTTGTAACTGGGAGGTCCCCAGTTCGAGTCCAGCGTATAACTGCTAAATTTTATATTGGTATGAAAAATGTTAACAATAAAGTAGGTGCTTCCGCTCCCGTCCACGACACCTAATTTGGTAGTTGGACGTTAAGGCGTTTACTTTACTTTTACTTTAGAATTTTTAACACCAATGGAATCATCTGAAAACAATTTTTTCAGAAAACTGTTGCAAATAACAGTGATAGGGTTATAATATCTGTGCAGTTTTTTTTTTTTATGGTGGGCGGTAAACTGCCTCCGTACGAAGTATGGGACTCGCACGCCCCCCAAAAAACCCTCCTCCCTCGCAGGCATTCGCCCGTCCACAAAGTGCTTCTACTATTTTGAGGTGGGCCCTCACAAGACTAGCTGAGTGAGTCTTTGGGGGAGCCGAGTTACCGGTTCACCTGAGTGATCTTCGGACACGAAGGACCGTCCGGACAAAGGTAGCAAATTTGTCTCACTGGTTCCTTCGGATAAGCATGGTCCTCCCCGGGGTGACCCTCCCGATTTCAGCAGCCTCTAGCATTCGTCTTTCTCTTGCCCATCTCCCGCAGTCGAAAAAGTTGTGGCAGGCGTCGTACCTAGCATCTCTATCTGTCCAGTTTAAAGTAATTGTTAGCGATCAAATTTTAAAAACTCAATAACTTATTCTGTAAAATCGTACTTCTGGTTAATCGATTTTCTTCAAATTTGAAATCTTCTAATGTATATTAATACCATATAGGTAGTAGAATCATTCACTATACTGCAGTTTTACTTCGAAGAAAGTTTATCATTACCCCCCCCCCAGAACACCCGCAAAAAATAAATTTTTAAGTGATGAATATTTGTGTGTAAATAGTATACCAAGTTTAAAGAAAATCGTAGGCGCCGTTTTCGAGAAAATCGCAAAAAAAAAACTGAAAAATCTATTTCATAACTTGCGAGATAAATGAAAACTTCACAACTCCATTTTTACTCATTTAAACTGCATAAAAGTAACATTAAAATCCATTATAAGTTTATTATATTTTTTTTCATAATACATTAAAAAAAACATACGATAAGGCGACATCGCACTATTACAGAAGCTGAAATATGAATGATTCCATATGAACTTCATTCTAAATATATGAATACTGTTATCTCTAAAACAAAAATGGGATATTAAATTATAAATAATACTTAATCTGACTGCACATTTCACGTTCTAGAAAAATAATATTAGATTCTTACCAAAGGTACTGTGTTATCATATATGATATCATGAAAGGGAATTTCATAAGGGCATTTCAAAAGTTACTTGAATCTTAGAAGACCTAGCATAAGTCATGATTTGAGAAAGTTTCACTGCTAGTCGAGAAGCTTCTTCTAAATCAGGTACAGCAAGAATTTGAACTTTTGATGTGCCTAACAATACTCTAGCTTCAGTCACATTTGTTCCCTAAAAAATAGAAATAACATTGTAGTAAAATATGAACGGAAAGAATTATACCCCTTATTTTGTTAAATATGATATACCTGAAGTCTACAAACAACGGGTATATTTATGTTAAGTTCTTCTACAGCTGCGATGATTCCTTTTGCTATAATATCGCATCTCATTAAGCCACCAAATATATTGACAAATACTGCCATCACCTGAAAAAAATTAGTTTCTAATAGAGTTTATTTTCAACAGAATAAAGAGAAACACTTTATTGCACTAAATTTGAGGTTGCCCTAGTGAATAATATGGAGAGTTCATTAATCAGTGTCTGTTAAAAATCATCGTCCTTCCTCTAATGCTTGAAGATTATTGCTCACCATCGTCTCTTGACTATATAAATTCCCCCTCTCAAAAGATGACCCTTTTTCTTCGCCTATCTTGACGGCTTGTTCTCGGCCATTCCTCTATGCCTAATTGTGGGATCAATTTATCCAATCAAATTTATCCACCCTTTTTAAAGGCTACGATAAATGCTTATCTCAACCTCCATCGAATAACATGCTTTTAACATATTCTTTTTAATATTCAAACAAGACAAGATTATTTTGTTCGCTGTGTACCGGAGAATTATAAGGAGTAGTTCGGTGAATCGCTAGTACATGTATCGGAGCTTCATGCATTCTTTTGTAATATGTGTAACTCTGGGAGAAATGATAAATATTATTATGATATTTATGTTAAATATAAATTAAAAAAAATTACATTTTTGTGTAAGGTGAAATTTAGGGTTTTTGAAGGTTAGGTGAAAACAATAGGGAACAGTTAGGAAGGTAGAATATACCTTCAGTTACAGTAAAAGGAATTTCCCTTCCTTTCACTCTTCAGTGGAGGGAGGGATTATATAAATCTAGGGCCAGAAATAGTGAGGGATCAAATTTGTAGTGATGAAGATGTATAGGAAAAAGCAGTGCTATCCGAAAATGTACATGAGTGACATAGTGCAAACCCAACCTTCAACCAAGTTCTATACGTAAGTTTTCTTATAAATTAATTCCTCTAATTTTGATTTTATCTTAAGGACAAGATTTTATTCGATACATCTATTTTCATTTATTTTGTTATTATTTAATATATACATTGTAATAATGATCTATGTATTATTTATTTCACATCCTCTCCCAGTTCAGGTGAACACAGACCTCACGAGATCCCTTTAGAGAAGATTTAAATTAAAAATTATAATTATTTACTATTTTGAATTTCTTTTTTATACCCCCCAATTATACATAATATTACACTTTGATAGGTTCGTCAACACCTACTGTATGCCAACTCCTTGGGTACGGAATACCCGCTTCATCTGAATGGCAGGGCAAAGTCCCGGCCTTGTCAGGAGAGTGTTGCAAAACCATAGGCCTATGGACAGGCTTGCCTGCCCAAGGTCGGGCCAGTGACCATTCTAGGCCTTTAAGTAGGAGTTTCTAGCAGGGGCTCTACAAATGGTACCATGGGAACGTGATTCAACCCGGCAGAGATTGCTCTGCACTCACGTGCTGAGGAATGGACTCATGGCGGCCGTGTGTTAGCAGGGAAGATATAGATTATTCCAAACATTTCTTTTAAGGTGGGCAGGAGTTGGTTGGTTTGCCCTCGAGGAATAGTTCCGCCTTCTCCCAATCCCCCGATGGTATGGATAATGGTTCAGATCCGGAATGGTTTTTTTTTTCATATAGTAAACGAACTTCCATGGTTTTAGATTTAATTTTAAAGTTAGTTAATTATCAGCAGGCTTCCCACAAATACTAAAAAATATATTTTCTTGAAGAAGACAGACAAAAACCGATGATTCATAAAGGAATAAATAATTGACTTGGAGAGGTTGTAAAATTCAATAGTTAAAAATATTTGGTGTGAATAAGTACACAAGTTTCACTAACTCTAATTAATACAATTTAATCAAGAAAATATTCTTTAAAAATTGCAACGTTACAATGTTTAGTATGGGCTGGCCATAAAAATGGTGGTGGAGATTTTAAGTTATACCTGAGCGACCTTATGTGTGGAGCGCTCTATGCCAAAACTTGGAAAGCTTTTGCAAATTTAAATTTAAACTAACTAACAGAACCCCAATTCTATCTCATAAAATCAAATTTTTCAGTTTAATGTTTCAGATAAAAGTGATACATATGTAGCAAGCATGCCAAGTTTAAACAAAATCGTTAAACAAAAAAACTATTCTGTAAAATCGCGATTCGAATTTTTCTTCAAATTTGGAATTTTATTAATGCTGCTAATGTGTATTAATACTAAGTAAAACCGCATATTATACTTGGTAGTACTTTACAGGAAAGCATCAAGCTACTGGCTCTCCCCGAACGCCCAAAAAATCAATTCTCCTAGCAAATTTTTTCAAATGCATACGTATCAAAGTGATACGTATTTATTTCTATAGATATATATTTGAAGTTTAATGAAAATCGTTGAAACCGTTTTTTAGAAAAACACGAGAACTGAAGAAAAATACATTTAGTATAATTGCACTTCCGGTTGATGGATTTTGCCCGAAAACTCTTGTGTCTAATACGGTGGTAGCGCCTAAACAGAATACCAAGTTTGATCGAACCTACCATATTTTTTTTGTGATAATCTGTTAAAACACAGAATACACTCTTCTGCTCGGCTAAAAACTCTTGAGACCTCGAAACATGTATTTCCGGTGAAAACTCAATTTCGAAAATTATGTCACGATCGCCCATACTTCCTCCCACGTAGTAAAGGAAAGTCAAAATAGGATGACGAATTTTCTGTACAAGAACAGACTATCACAATAGATCAATAGATTACAACACAGAACACGAAATATGAAGCTAAGGCTATCATCCCTTAGCGGGAGCGTATGAGGGAGGGAATAAACGTCGGACCACTACTCTGTCTTCAACAAAAGGAAGGTGAAATATCTCTTTATCTCTCAATTGACTAAGTGCGACAGTTTCTAGTGTTGGTTTAAAAGCAGTTCTATAAGCTGTTACTTTGAAAAAGCCAATTGCAATTTAACGAAACGAAATTTATAACAAAGCAGAATTTTTAACTAAGTCTAGATTTCCTAGTATTTTGAATAAATTATATTTACATTAATATTCTTAAAAAAAAAAAATTCATGTTTTGTAATTACATTTGGATCTGAAATGACAATTTTAAAAGCTTCTTTAACTTTGCTTACGTCATCGCTCCTTCCAACAGTTAGAAAGTTGGCAGGCTTTCCACCATGAAGTTTTATAATGTCCATTGTAGCCATGGCCAAGCCAGCGCCATTTACAAGACATCCAATACTCCCTGAAATAGTTTTACATTATTCCATTATAAATTTCTATAAAATAACTTCAAAATATATATAAATTAATATTTTATTTTTAAACCTTCCATAGGTATAAAAGTTAAACCAAACTTTGCTGCTTGTATTTCCCTCGGATCTTCTTGAGAATAATCTCTCAATGAATGCAATGTTTTTTGTCTGAAATGTGCATACTCATCAAAGTTGAATTTGGCATCGAGACACCAAACTGGGAAAGAAATTTTAAATTAATTAATGTATCTGAAAACTTTTAATAAAAATTGTTTAAAAAAAAATCCATTTAGTTAAGTGGCATTTGCACTTCTGTTGATGAATTTCGTCCGAGACCTTCGTTGTTAAGTGACAATATCAAACAATTTACAAAAACAACTAACTAATTAGAATGACTTGTGATTACATGACTGGAACTGTGAACTTGATTGGAATGACATTACATGTTTTGTGGGCTGCGTGATGGTGCCTTTATTCGATATCCTGATCACTGAACACACTGGAAAATACAGACCACTGAAATGAACAGCCATTCATAAGTTCATATAGTCCGTATGAAAATCATTCAGTAATAAGATCAAGGTGTATACTTTGGGAGGCTTCTTTAGGGTCGGGATGTGAAGATAGAATGGTGGCGCCATCTGCATAATAGCACTAGGAAGAGTGGGGATATCTGCTGTATAAATTGAGTATAAGATAGGACCAAGGATACTATCTTGAGGCACGCCAGCTAGGATAGGTTTCAGGACCGAGAACACAATGCCATACCGCAATTTAAAGTAACGTTCGCTTAAGTAGGATTAAAGGATAGGGTAAGATGCGCTAGGTGGGAGTTGTTTTAACTTGAACAGGAATCCCTGATGCCATATCCTATCAAAGGCTTGTGCCACATCTAGGAAGACCCCTAAACAATAGTTTTTATTTTCAAAGGAGCCAGTAGTTGTAACAATTACTCGGAAACACTGTTGGCTTGTGGAATGATGGGATCGAAAACCGGTGGGAAGGAATAGCATTTTAGGATTCTAGGATGGGTTTGATTCGCTTCAATAGAAGACGTTCAAGGATCGCAGGAGGCTTGGGAGGAAGCTAATGGTCTGTAGGATGTTATATCGGTAAGAGGTTTCTGAGGTTTAGTAATTAGTATTAAATGGGAGATTTCCATTGTATAGGAGAATGTCTCGTTAGGATAGAGTTGTAGATCAAGGTCAGAAACATCATTGCCTTCCGGGGTAGGTTGCAAAGGGTTTTCACAGTATTTAGGTCATGCCCAGGTTTCTTCATAAAGGAGTGATCAATAAGATATTATTATTGAAACCGGGTGCCTAATGGCTTGGGACCTAAGCCTTTATAGCTTTTATCCTCCTCTTCTCCCCAATTCATCGCCCTAAATAATCTTCCCCGGTAGTCTACCGGTCAATCTGCAATATCCCAAGACATCTTTCAACTCCAACTCGCCCAGGCAATCCCGCGAGAGTGGAGCCCTCCCAAATACACGAAACCTAGTACCAGCGAAACGGGGACACTGACATAAGTAGTGGTACACCGTTTCCCTAACTCACTCATCACAATGCCGACAAATGGAACTGACTAGACAACCTCCCTATATTATGCAAGTGATTAGACACCCATGTGTGTCCAGTCACTACACCCACCAGGGACCTCAGTCCTGTCCTGCTTAGGGACAGGAGGTAGTCTGAAACCTCCTGCCTGGTTCTTTTTATAAATCTTTTAGCCTCGAGGCACCCCTGCGTGTCCTCCCAGCATTTCTCCAAAACCATCGACTCCCAAAGTCTGATCTAACTATCACAAAACCTCTTAGTGTCGGCAAGGGCTGGCTCGGGACCGCAAAAAGGTAAAGAGGATCCCTCCCTAGTCAGGCGATCCGCCCTCTCATTGCCCTCTATTCCCGCATGCCTGGGTACCCAATAGAGTTGCACCTTACCCTTCCGAGCAAAGGCGTTAAGCCTTCTCCTACATTTTCCACCAATTTCGAACTCCAACCGGCTTGCTCAAAGCCTCAGTGCGGCCTGACTGTCAGAGAATATCCGCACCTCTTTAATCTCTCCCTGCCACACCCCCGCAAGGCGGCAGCATTCGATTATACCCACAACCTCGGACTGAAAGACAGTGGCCATACCACCCAAGGCCACCGAACTCCCCCTGTCCAACTCCTGCAGCCATGCTTCCGCTCCGGACAGGCCAGTTCCCTCCTGCCTAGAGCCATCTGAACAGCAGCGAATAATGCCGTTACCGACCTCCGTTAGCCTCATAAGGGTGTTATCCCCTAGACTGCCAATGCTAATCTCATAATCCCTCCACAAATCCCCATTTCTTGCTCGACTTATCAATTTTAGAGAGCAGAAATAGGTTTGCTTGCCAAATCTCGTCCTCGATCCTAGTGTGATCCCCCGGAAGGTTCTCACCCATTCTCCATTACATCTCATTCTTAGATAACCCTTCATCGCTTCATCCACAACCACAAACTGAAGAGGGGTTAGCTCTAACAACAACTCCAGTGCCACCGTCGGTGTCGTTCTCATCGCGCCCGTTATAACCAAATAGGCCGTACGCTGCACTCCTTGCAGCTTCTTGCTATTCCTCCCTATCAAGGAACCCGCCCACCATGCTACTGCGGCGTAGAGTATCCTTGGCTTCACCAACTTCTCATAAATCCAATGAAGGCCTCGTGGATTAACTCCCCAATTCTTTCCCGTTAGTCTCCTGCACTGCCAGAAAACATCTGTCCCTTCTCGCATACATACTCAATGTGAGCCCGCCAATTCAACTTGTTGTTGATGAGGACTCCTAGATATTTAACCTCATCGAAAAAATGCAATTCCTTACCGAAGAGACTAGGTCTCCTAAGCCCTTCCAGTTTCCTCTTCCTAGTGAATAGAACTAAAGAGCTTTTGTCCGGGTTTACGGACAAGCCATAGTTCCTACACCAGTGCTCCACGTATGACAACCCCAACTTCATCAGGTCGCTCACCACACACAGATGCTTCCCTGTGATAAAGATCACCTCATCATCAGAGTACATCTGCAGATAGAATCCACTGCGATTCATCTTCCAGAGGAGCTCATCAACGATGAGACACCTAGGTGTGGAGACAAACTCCCTTCTTGAGGGAAACTCTACTAACATTCACCCTTCTCTCCACAACTCCCAACCAAGAATAAACAATTCTCGAGGTCAGGTGATTAACTACCCATCTAACAAGGGTCCCCTCTCCTCCAATAGCACCCTTATTCTATCATAAGCCACGCTGTCGTACGCCCCTTCAATATCGAAGAAGCATCCCATCGCATACTCTTTTGACTCCAACGTACGTTCAATTCTCCCTACCAAGTTATGGAGTGCAGTCTCAGTTGATATTCCTGCCAACTGGCGTGCTGGTTCCCATGAAAGGTACCCTTCATGTCGCAGTCCTCCATTAAGAACAGATCCACCAGCCTCTCTAGTCCCTTCAACATGAAGGACGCAAGGCGGATTGGGCTGTACGGCTTAGGGTCTAAATAGCCAACTTCCCAGGTTTGGGAATGAACGCGAACCTACTAACTCTCCAAGCCCGAGGGATATAGCCCGAACTTAGGTTATCCCACATTATTCCTAGCCACGTAATTCCGAACATGTTCCACCTTTCCTGAATCAGCACCATGTACAGACCATCGGTACTCGGCGACTTAAATTTACTAAAGGAAGCGAATACCCAGCTCGCTCTCCTCAGAGTAACCACTTTACTGGCCAACTCGTTACCCCTTGAATCTTCTCCTGGCGGTTAAGGACCAATAAGATATTTTATTTTAGAGGAATGGAAATGTTTGGTTGGGAGAAAGAGGGGAAGCGGAGTATTAGGGGTTTCATGAACTTCATTGAGAAATGATGGATCATTATTATCAGGACTGGGTGTAAAAGTTGTTTGAAGGTAGTCAGCAAAGACAATTGAATTTCCCCTATCGGATTTGACCCAGTCTCCGTTAGATACGCGGATAGGGAAACGAAGTACAGTGATATTTCAGAATTTTTCTGGTTGCTTTCCAGAGGGAATCGTCCATGAAAGAGAGGGTTGAAGGTAATTATTAATTTGATTGGATCGATAAGAGCAAGTTGGGAAAAGTAACAGTCGGGTTAATTGATTAAAAATGCGAGGTACCGAGTATTTTGCCACCGCAGGCGCCCTCTGCGTTTGCATTTGTTAATTTGAGGATGTAGTTAACAACAAATAGATAAATTTAAAAATTTCTTTCCTACATTTTCCTTCCTTATCAATACCAAATGAATTAATTTCAATGAGAACTGCATCTTCCAGAATAAATATACTATAAAGTTTTTGAATAATATCTGCTACTTGAGCTTTTTGCTTAGACAACCCCATTTTATCAGCAACAGATTCAGCTAATTCTTGTGTCATGCCTGTAAAAATAGATTTTGAAACTCAAGTATCTACTTCTTATTATTGATCTGAACTTAATATAAATTTAAAATATATTATAATTGGCAAAAAAAAAATTTTTTTACTTAAAAATTACCATCAACGATATCAACAGGAACATAACTAATTGCATCTGGACTGGTTTTTCTCATTGTTTCAAAATCGACGCCTCCCTGAGAGGAACAGATCACTACAGGTCCCTTAAAATAAATATGGAAAAAATAATGCTGAAAAATGTTATTTTGTTCAACTATTTACATCTTAATACAATCCATACTTTAAATACAATTTTCATATGTAAATATTTACGAATATTATTCTCCTATAAAATAAATTATATTTATCTCACAAATTTAATAATAATATAAACATAAGAAAGTTTCCTACTTAATAGTTTATATTAGAAAACATTCAGTCTCAAAATTTGTCCCGGCAGTTTGTTTCAAAACAAAATAGTTGTAGGAATTTGTGCTGCCTTCATATTTTTAAAACTACAAGGAGAAGAAAAAAAAAGACGTTATAAGTGTTGTAAGAATTTAGATTCTTCGCACACAAATCCTGCGTTACATTTTAGATATTTGGCTAGGGCAAAATGAATAAGCACACTTCAGGAACTTAACATCACTGCCGGTTATCCCAGATTAGCAAAACTTATACTAATACCCTAATTCAAAACGGATCTGGAGAGCTAGTTGATATGTGAATCTACTTAGATTTTGCAAGGGAAAATTCTAGTTCCATTTACACACTAGTACCTACACATTCTATACATACATACGGCTGCAAACATTGACATACATACAAACCTTGATACCCAATAAACAGCATTAGGTTCAACTTTTAGTCACTCTCTTTACACATTTACCTGTCTATTTTAACATAAGTGCTGAGCAATTATCAATTTTCGAATGTTGTTGCCAACTTGGCATTGTTATCTGACTTTAACTCAAGACACATCACGCGAGACGTAATATGTGGCGGTCTCTTTGATCCAATACCGAACAGTAAATTATCCTATAACTTGTTCACACCCCCAACACTGTGTAAACTGTAAAATGGATATGATTATGATGAAGATGAACTTGTTCTCAAATGTTTCAAGCTGGGTTTAAATCATCAGTTTTCAAACCGCCATAGGAAAACAAAAAAAAAAAAAACAGGACATTTGCTTAAATTCTTTTAAAAAATCTCGGAAAACAGTTTCCAAAGAATTTTAAAAGAAATATTTTCGTTAATAGAAGATTTCCACGAGGGGAGAGATAGTTCAGTGGTAGTGTCTTGGACTCCCATGCGGAGGTCCTGGGTTCGAGTCCGGTAACAACCCCTTAGATTTTTTTCTTCTTTGGACTCTCTTACAGCTCACTGTTCGGTGATGAACAGTGTTGTTTGTAGCGGGAGAAACAGGCCGTGCACAGAGAAGTCTCCGAGCGCCAATGATCACAGATGCTGACGCGCCTTAAATTAAAAAAAAAAAAATCTCATGTGAAACACTCACACAACTTCCTCTAACACCAGTTCTCAAAATTATAATTGACAAATTTTATAGTTTGTGTACCAAATTTAATGCAATTCGTCGAAAACTGAAAAATTGTTCAATAAAAAGCGCACTTCCGGTTTACTAATTTTCTTGAAACTCGGAATTTTGGCCATCTATTTATTTCTAATTAATTTTGTTTGGATGATAGAATTGTATAATCAACTATGATAGCACTTTAGAGAAAAACATAACCCCACCCTTCCCTAAAAGTGCCCTTAAATGAATTTTCCCAGAGAAATGTTACAAATAAAAGTTGTAGCTCTTTGTATGTGTAGTTGATAGACCAAGTTTGAAGAAAATCGTCGGAGGCACTTTTGAGAAAAACGCAAAAAAGTAAAAAAAACAACTAGTAAAGTGGTACTTCCGGTTGAGGAATTTTGGCAGATAACGTCCTGTCAGATGCCATGGTGATACCTAAACGGAATATCAAGTTTCAACTTTCTACGGTTTTTCGTTTTTGAGCTATGCTATTCACATACCTACATACATAAATACATACACAACACAACAAACACACACCCACACACACACACACAGGGAAGACATTTTGCTAAAAACCACTTGTTTGGAGTCAGGGGACCTCAAAACGGATATTTCCAGTGAAAACTCGGTATCGAAAATTTGACACGATTACAACACTAACTAGGAGTAAGAGAAAGTAAAAAAAGGTTATGACTAAGGGCTATCAATGTGTGGTTACACAAACAGGACTAACGAACTGACGCACTTGAAGCTTAGTTACATTTCAGAAATATTGAACGCCATTCTTATAAAAATTTCAGTATCCAGCCCCCGTTGCTACACCTTAATTCTTTCGCAGAGTTTCAAAATATTCTCTCCCATCTGTTGCGCAATCCAACTTCTTTTATTTGCACTTAAACAAATATACCCAGCATAAATTCTATAGCTGCTCTGGGATATTTTATCTTATTAGGACCATTTTGAAATTGAATTTTTTCTGCTGGCCTATACGGCTTCTATATTCATTGCTTTAATACAAAAACATAAAACAAAATTGTGTCATTTATTTGTTATTCCGAATGTAATGAAATTAATATAATAAAATAATCATTTTATTTGATTTTTTTTTTCAATTAACAGGTTATGAAGTAAAACAATTTAAATAAATAGGGGAACAACCTGGATATGATATAACTGTTGCAATAATATATTTGAAATAATGCCAATTCTGGTGGCAATCTTTTAAAAATTTTTGAGTTATAATTGTATCTATGGTCTAGGCTTTAATTACTTCTGTCTGCTCATTTCGAAATTTTGGTTCAATTTGCATGTTTAATACAATACTTATCGCAGACTCTAGCGAACCTAGACTAACAACTGTATCCAATTTTAGTAAGTGAATTCATTCCATAAATTTATTAAAGCTTTTAAATAGAATTTTTGTAAAAAAAATTTTTTGTTTGAATTTAAATAATTAAAATTTGGAGTTTAAATGAAATGTCTCAACATAATTGACGGATTATAGTCCATATCATAGGTCAATCATTCAACTTTAATTTTTTTTTTTGTTTACAATGAGATGCTTGTAAGGTAATGGCCAGAGGAGTTTTTAAAGAAAAAAAAATTCTTTGTTGCTCTACATTTCGGGTACCATTGGTGCCCTTCTTCAGGAGCTCTGTAAAAATCCTCCTCTAGCCATTGCCGTACATCTCATTGTAATTTTTAGGCCTGACGATTTGCATACCAATTTTTTCGTTTACTTTTGAACTAAGATATAATCTTACTTTTATTATTATTACAGATTCTTAAGACTACAGGCGACTTGCTCCCCCCCCCCCCATTGCATTATTTACAATTAAACTTTTGTTTTCTGCTGTTTTTTCAATTAAAAAGTAGTGCATTTTTTATTTGTAAAAAGGTCGAAAAGAAGAAACTAAATTATCTATTGGTTCGGTTACATTATTTCGCTGAATTTGAGGAAAATGTGTTTTAACCTTTACTAAGCATTTTATTTTGTGTTTCATAATAAATATGTTTGTTAGAAGAAGATTTATTGGAAGGAGGTTATGTCATTTACTGCTATAGCTTTCTAAATAAATTTATTAATCTAATATTAGACTTAACAAATAACGCTAGCGGAGCCCAAATAGCACTCCATCTTCAGAAGTTTTTTAGACATTTGGCAATTATTCATAGAATCAACTATTTATTATTTGTCTTTGGGAAGAAGGGACCAAACCCTAACGCTATCCAAAGCCCCATTCGACCCGCACAGCTATCCCAGAGATAAACAATTAACCGGGTCTTTAAAAAAATCTAGATCCGGGTCTAACCCATCTAAGGTTCACCGTAATCCGAACAAATCAGGCCATAACCTTGGAAGTAAAAAGCCTAAGATCTTCCATAGACATCCTCCTGTTCTGACCAATTTCATCAATTAGGCAATCTACTAAGCCTGGAATGTTCGCCATTACAGGTATCTCCTCAAATCACAATGCCCGGTAAAGGATCTATCCAGGTACATGATAGAGGTCCGTGAATGGCACAGCAAAATCTCAAATAGCCCTGTCCGGACCCCCACTGAGCATCTTAGACTTCCGACAACCCATTGAGCTGATCCATAGAGATGAATGCTGTGAAACTAAGCGTGACTGGAAGCTTCACATACATATGCTTAAACACACATCAACAGCTTGCTCGGGAGCAATGAAAGGGAGAGAGAGGCGCCTAATTTGGCAAACCTATCCATCTCCTCATTCCAAAAAATTCCCATATGACCTGATACCGTGACTAGAAGTACATCCTACCAAGAAGAAACCTCTTCTAGCCTTCTAGAACATTCTAATATCAACTTGGAAGTGAAGATACATGAACTAAACCTTCAACGCACTTGACAGTTCGTGCAGATACAAAACCTCTGAGGTTAGTGTTACATATCCACTTATCCAAAATACAACAAAGAATAGCGTAAAACCTCAACCTAGAAAGCAATGGTCCATGCTTCAGACCGACCATCCATTCTGGAACTGTACGTATAACATCGGAGATCATACCAGACGGACCCAATCTTAGAATACAATTAAAAATATTTCTGATCTTAATGAATGAAAAGTCAAACTGCTGAAAGATCGCCATTAATTTGGCTCGTTAAAAGAATATATTGCATGAAAATTTAAATGAATAATTTGAAATGTTTATAATAATAATTACATCAAATTTTCTCTCCATCTTAATTGCCAAATAATATTCCTTGACAAGATGCTTTCTTTCGGTTATGATTATATTATTACAGAGTATTCCTTTAGTCCCAGTTTGTTCAGTAACCAGATAATCTCCAATCATTTGCCCAGCAATCCTTTCGGCTTCTTCTGGACTAAAATAAAAAAAAAAGAAGTCTATAAAAAGTTTTGTAAGAAAAAAGCTGCTATTAATTTTTTTTTATTTTAAGTTTTGCTTTAATTCATGAAATTTAATGATTTTGATAAAAACTTCTTATGGGGTTTCCCCTAACAGCCCAGTCGGTATATCGAACTTCACCTTCCTGAAACTTTTTCATTTTAATTAAGCTCAAATTTTATTTTCAGATAGAGGCGTCAAAATATGGGTTCTTTGAGAAATTAATTTTTTGAAAATCTTTTACAAACCACAAAACACAATCTTAAAGCTGAAAGTGAAATAACAAAAACTCTGGTGTGACTTACTCATTTGACTTTCTATAATTTTACCCGACTTAGCGTACTTCATTTTGTTGGTTCTTACTGGTTTCTGATTCTCACGCATCGTCAGAATAAGGCTATCAATGTTCGTGTAGAAAGCTGACTCCAACTTAATGTTTCTGGCTGAGAAGGTCCTCAAAGGTCTCCTCGATCTTGAATCGGGGGCTAGCCAACCCTACGTCCAGTCGTGAGGACCGGGCAACGCGCTCTTCGAGTGCGGCTAACAGGGCACTGGCGGGCCTGGCGGCAACCCACCGCGGGCCACCTCTTTTTCGTATTGCTATCCCGCTTTCTCGTCTAACCTGATCCCTCATTTTCCTCTATTGTGGGATGAGGGGTGGATTAGCCGCCCCCTCAGGTAAGGGCGACCCTGCGAACATCCCAGCCCAACACCTTACACATACGACACATACACAACACACGAACACACATAACAACACAACGCACACAGTACAGACTAGCAAGTAGGGCCCAATCCAAGGTGTAATGCGTTGGATGGATGGCACAGGGGTTCTGTGTCGATAACAGAGGCTTCGGGGCACCGGGCAAAACCCCGGAGTATTTGGCCTTGCCCGGCTATCGCGGGGCTCTGGTCGGGTGGACGACCCTGTCCCCAGCTACTCGTGGGAATCAAATGAGTAAATCGAAAACAAAGAAAAAATAATTCAAGGCAATGATGCCACTTGGGACTGGTACGACAGGCCATGGGGAGGGGGTACCCACAACCAGCACGGCCAAGGTACGATCACGGCGGATGCCCAAGGCCCAGAGAGTGGGGCTTCCGGCCTCGCAGCCGTTATGGCCTCGGCGGAAACTGGCGCTATGCCAGTGACTGCCAAAGGCCGATCTGCGGGCCTGGGGGCTCGGCGATCAGGAAGGCCAAGGCAAAGGCCGGGAGAAGCTTTAGGGCGGAGTCGCTGGAAGCGATCGATAGCATAACGGAGAAGGAGGTGCAAGTCGCCAAGGTGTCAGGGGCTTCTAGGAAGGAGCTCAAGCTCGTACTGTAATCCTACAGCGAGGCTATCTCTTCGGCAAAAATCGCAGTTGTGCAAAAGGGCTTCTCTGAATACCCAGTTAAGTATGGAGAGGCTACAAGCCATCCAAGATGCAATATTGGGGGAATACGATAAATTCTCAAGAGGCGGGCCGCAGGTCAGATTGGCCAAATGTGCCCATAAACCTGGGTTTATTGTCATCGCCTGTGTAGGGGAAGATAGTTTAGGGTGGCTAAGAGAGATTATCCCAAAGCTTAAACCTTGGGAAGGTGCAAGCGTTCAAACACTCGAGGGAGAGGACATACCGGGTCCTTTAAGGTCTTTATCCCTAATGAGGGTGGCAAGAAGGTAGAGGCCGAAAGGGTGCTCACTCGTTTAGAAGTGAGCCACAAGGAGCTGAATACCAAAATGTGGAGAGTCTGGGGTTGCTTACCAGTTGAGGGGGTGCCTCTGGACGTTCTCTATGAACAGGGGGTCACTGGTGGAGCTTAAAAGGCTAGACATGTCCCCCCCCTATTTTGGTTGGGGGCGGGTGACCTTTCGTCACAAGCTCCCGAAAAGTAAAAAAGCTCAGAGAAGGCAAGGCGATGGAGGTGGAAAAGGAGGCCGCGAGTACTTTGAAGGCGGGTTCGCCAGAGGTGAGTCTGGGCCTGGAAGGAGAATTTTTTTTTTTCTTTTCTCTGGCATTGACATGTTATAGAACTGACTACATACTTATTGCCTCAAACATTCATTCACGGATCTAACCTAATTCATTCACGCAAATAAATACAAACACGCCAATAAATACATTCGCACGATTAGCTCTAAAACCTAACGCGACTCATTCATACTAACAACCAGACCAACATTCATACGGTGGGGTGGAGTACTCGATATTCCTCGCACCCCTATATACTTAACCTAATATATTAGACCTAAAATATATTTACACTATATACAGAAAATATATACATACTATGTACAAATGGAATGGTGTACTCGATATTCCAACCAATCCCGTAATACTTAATCCTAATCGCATACACTCACCTTTCATACACTCAAGCACACAAACAGACATACTTTTACTAACCACCACATATTGTCTAGCCAGTTCTATTAATTCACTCAACACATAAGCATTATTAGAAAATATATCTTCATAACGGAAAGGGGCCTCCAAATATTTGTATAAAGTTCTAAAAATTAAATCTCTTTTATCATTAAACTTAGGGCATTCCATTATTATATGTTTAAAGTCTTCATGCGTATTACACAGACTACAATTTGGGGAGGGTCTGATATTAATTTTATGTAATAGGCACCACAAATGGCATGGTTTGATCTCAGTCTATTAATCGTCATAATTGTATATTTGTTCAGACCCAGCCCTTTGAACCATGGTTGTCTGGGTAATTTCGTAATCATCATTTTGTAAAATTTTCCTTTTAAATTAGTTTCATATTCTAATTGCCAGATATTGAGCATTCTACTAGTAATGTGGTTTTTAAATTCGGAGGGGGTTAATTTTATATTTGCGGCCTCTCCAGTTTTAGTCGCTTCTTTAGCTATCATGTCCACGATTTCATTATCTTTAACACCGCAATGTCCTCTAACCCAGACAAAAACCACAGATATTCCCCTTTCCGTTAAAAGAGTCATTAATTGCAGTATTTCTATAAATAGATGGTCCAAGTTAGGAGATTTACTCAAATTGGCTTTTATTTAATACACTTTGGCTATCACTCAATATTATATATTTGTTATTACATAGTTTAAGAATATACTTAAGGGCCATTATAATAGCTACAGTTTCTGCAGTATAGATAGAGGCATATAGGTTTAGCTGCGCTAATTCACAAAATTTCAGTTGGGGATCATAAAAGGCACACCCTACTTTATTATCCAACTTGGAACCATCAGTAAATATTCTATAATTTTGCGGCCAATTTCGTTCCATATATTCCTCAAACACAGAATTCCTCCATTTTTGGGGTATTGCTCTGAGATCCACAGATTTATGAGTATTAATATTACAGAAATATATTTGTACTCAGTGGAATATATAGGAAGTATATCACTTGAATATACGAGTTCTCTGAATTGTAAAGTGTATATGAAACTGTCAGTAAAAATAGGTGCATCTTTCTTCTTCCAAAAGGAGTGTGTTAATACTTTTTCATTTAATACGCTAATTTGAGTATACAATTGCTATTTCTGCTCATTTTATTGCATATCTGTCAGAAATAATCTGCATTCTATGCCTTATTGGGGTTTCACAAGCTTGTGCATATAAAATATCTATTGGTGTACTGTTTAGTAATCCCAAGCATAGCCTTAACACTTATTTTGTAATATTTCTAATGTCCGCAAAACTGTCTTTTTGGCTTGTCCATATAGGAAATATCCAAAATCTAATATCGCCCTTATGGTGGCTCTGTAATACAATAAAGAAATTTCTGGATCCGCGCCCCAATTTTTATGACATACGGCTCTTAAAATGATCATGTGGTTTCCAATTTTGGCTTCTATATTTTTAACATGAGTTTTCCAGTTAAGAGTTTTGTCCATTATTAAACCTAGAAATTTAGCTGATGTTTTACAAGGAAACTTACAGTTGCTTAGATATATAGCTCATTGGAGATACTTAACCTACGTTTCGTCGTAAACGGGACTAAACTTGATTTTGCTTCAGATATGGTTAGGCCGTTTTTAATTGTCCATGGATATAATTTTCTTACAGCTGTTTTAAGTTCTTGTATACACTCTTCAATAGATTTCTTTGTTACATAGATACAAACGTCGTCTGCGTACTGTAGCAGTTTTACGTTTTCCATAATGTTTTCTAAATCTTTAACATATACGGCATATAATATCGGGGCCAAAATGCTCCCTTGAGGCAATCCAATTGATGTTAATAGTGGCCCTTCTACTTTGTCGTTTAATTTTACATATATGTTTCTATTTGAAATTAAATCAATAATATTTTTTATAAATTTGTTAGGAAAGCTTTGAATTTTCATTTTTTCAGCCAAAATTGGAAGTTGAACGTTATCGTACGCAGAAGTAAAATCTAAAAACCTAAAGCTAAAGTTACTTTATTTGATGTAAATCCTAAGAAGCTATCCGTAGCTAATTGTATGTGGCAGTCATGTACAGATTTTCCCTTTCTAAACCCAAACTGGCTCACTGGTAACATTTTACTATGTTCTAGCCACCACTCTAATCTGTTCTTAATCATTCTTTCGAGTGTTTTCATTATACACGAGGAAAGTGCTATGGGGCGATAAGATTCACACTGCTGTCTATTTTTATTGGGTTTCAATATAGGAGTAATTAAATAATTTTTCCATTCGCTTGGAAATTCCCCTCTCGTCCACATATTATCGTACAGTTTCAATAATACTAATTTTGCGGGGGCCGGAAGATTTTCTATCATAGGGTACTGTATATTATCCAGCCCCGGGGCTGTATTTGGAATGTTGCTTAATAGCCTTATTTAATTCATTTATAGCAAAAGGTTGCACTTGTATATGAGAAGGCAATCTATTATAATCTTCATATTCATATTCTATTTTATTCTGAACGAAAGGGGGTGCCAATTTATTTATAAAATCGACGTACCAGTCGCCCTGAACTAGTGGTATATTACTATTTTCTGGTTTTGATAATTTAAAATTTCTCCATACATCACCAATTGGTGTGCTTTTATTTAATTTCCCGCAAAATTTTCTCCAATAAGCTCTTACAATTTTTAATTATTAATTTAGTTAGAGCAGTTTGTTGTTTATATTTTAAAAAATTTGAATAATTAGGATTCTGCACATACTGTTTAAAGGTTAGTTTTCTTTTATCTATTGCCTCTTTACATTCGTCATTCCATCAGTTATAACATTTACTCCCATTAACATTTTTGTATTTTGGAACTGAATTTTCATTAGCTGAGTATCAAAAGTATTCCCCCTCCTTTTTTACGAACCCTCTCGGGCTGCTCTGCGGGCAATTGACTTGTGAGAGGTCAGCTCAAGGCTGGTGTGGGATTGCCTAGGTGCACTCAGGGAAATTAGTAGCCATAATAAGGTCTTCCTGGTTTGGGTACTTGGGCATTCGGGTTATAGAGGCATTCGGGCCGGAGCCGTTCGTAGCGTCTCAAGATGCCTCAGGAGTGCATCCATCAAAGCATGGATGCAGGACCGATCAAGGGAATGGTGGTCAAAACTCCAGGCCAGAGGCAGGCGAAAACGTTTATTCATAGCCACTCGCCAAGCCAACTGCGGAATTACTCCAATTAGGCCAGGTGGCCATAAGGATAGCAGTTAGCGTTCTCACTGGCCATTGTAGACTTAACAAGCACATGCATCGCATGGGCCTGGCAACGGATAGCCTGTGTAGGTTTTGTCAGGAAGAAGAGGAGACGGCGCTGCACGTGGTATGTCAGTGCGAGGGGCTGGTATGGCTAAGGTACCGCCTCTTTGGTAAAGAGAAGCTGGTGCCAACAAGCCTCAGCCGGGGCCCCCTCTCGGACCTATTAAGTCTTCTAAGGCAAGCAGGACTCGAGAGGGTGCTCTGATGGCAGGTGCCCTAATTGACCACCTGGGAGCCCCCCCCAACTCCACAGTCCGATAAAGGACAGGACCGGGGAAGGGCCTCCGACTAGGGGGTGCACAATGATCCATGGGGTGTCGCGGTGGCGCAGGCTGAAGAGCCAATCCCCCCCGTTAGAATCTAATCTAATCTCTTCTGGCTGACAAATTAGCTACTGTGGTCCATGACAGAAACATAAAGTTGATGTAGACTTTCCACACGAACTTTACAGCCTTATTCTGGCGAGGATGAGTATCCGAAACTGCTATGAACCAAAATCATAGGTATTATCCGAGCATTATGGACCCAACCACATTTCCAACTACTGACTTCCGTTTACTGCAATTCTCGAATTTTAATAGGCAAAGTTTCTAATAGTTTTTTAACTATTATTGTACACGTGGATGTGTCCACAATGCTGAAGGTATTTTATCCGTCGTAGCATGCATATTTCTTATGACCGGTTTCGGATTTTTATCCATCGTCAGAGTAATTGATCAAGTTCGTGCAGAGAATTGCCGTTGCCCTCGACACTTTTGGTTTGTTGATTGTATGAATGTGCCAAACCAACAGGTGTCGAGTGTAACAGAAACATTGCGTTGAAGTGAATTCTCTCCACGAACTTGATAAATTTACAATCCGAAACCGGTCAGGAATACATGAAATATGCATGCTGCGACGAATAATGTACCTGGTGTTTACTACTAGTTTAAAAAGATTTTTTGTTTATGTTTAGTTCCTCCATCTCCCACTAGGAAATAAATTGTATTGAAATTGCATTATAGAGAGAACCTGACATCTCAGCCTTCCAGATGCCAACAATCTTGATGGACACCCTGCGGTCTTGTGAACAAGATGTTAACATATTGTGGTAACCAAGCAATCAGCTGGATGGCAACAATTGAATATACATTTAACATATGGTTATTGTAAACAAGATGTTAACATACTGTGGTATCCAAGCAATCAGCTGGATAGCAACAATTGAATATATATTTAAACATATGGTTATTTATATATATTTATAAGTAAAACAAAAGACAGTAGAGTTGTATTGTGTATTTGGTACTATTACCAAGGATTACTGTGTGTAACTGGTACTTTTCAGAAGATAGAAAAATAAACGGTGTTTCTAAGCTGGTCTCTCTGCGGTTATTTTGTGGTAGAGTAAGATCTTAGGATACTATAGAAGATACAATAACTGGTGTCAGAAGAATAGAAGATACGACAACTGGTGTCAGAAGTGGGATAGATATACAATACGTATAAATCTATACGTACGAATTCACTAATCTGACGCCACCTTTAAGGCCGCCTTTGAAATTTCCTTTACCACGTCCTCCACTAAGTACCTGTGCTTTTATTACTAAATCGTTTGTGTTGAGTTTTTTAGCTTTCGCTGCAGCCTCACCTTTATTACTTACTACAGTAAATTTTGGGACTGGTATACCAGCTAGATAAAGCATCTTGAAACCATGATATTCATGAAGTTTAAGATTTCTCTTCTGTACATGTACCACATTAAGTTCCTAAAAATTAAATCGTAAATGTAAGTTGGTTAGGACAATCATGGCTGACATCGCATGACAATCCTTCCAAATTATCACCCTTTCAGAGCTCGCGAGCTCTGAATGAGGACAAAGGTGATCATATTTTAATTAGAAACGCCCATATCTTAATTACTCATCTTTTTCAACGAACATGGACCATTATTTTCCTAATTTTATCACAACATTCATACCACAACAGTATCACAACCACACCTATATTTTAGTTCTGATAAAAAGTACCTAATTTTACTATAATGGGATATAATAATTAAAACTAATTAATTTAACTATTTACTTCGCATTATACAAAGTGACTCTATAAAACATAAAAATGGGTGAATACCTTAAACTTTGAGATTAGATTGGTTAAGCTGATAACCAATCGTTTTACAGTGAATAAGGCCATTTTTTTTTGTGACGTAAAAAGATATTCAGTGAATATAAAAAGTTGGGTTCACTAAACTTCAGTTGTTACAACCTCAAAAGAGAAGATGATTATGTTTTAACGCTAAATTTCTTGCAAAAACCTTTGGAGAAGCAAAAAGTCGAAATAAATTTTTTGTATTCTTTGCCTCTATTTGATCTAACATTCATACGTACATTTTATACAAAGAAACACATTTGTTTGAAACTCTATTACACATGTTATACTCATTTAAGTTTTGTAAATCAGCTTTTTTATATTATTAATAAAATAATTTTGACTTCTTAAAATTTAACTATAAACGTTACCTAATCGTGAATACAACCTAACCTATAAGAATAGGAGGTTATAAAAACTACAAAAATTCTTGATCAGATTTATTAGTGAATAAAATCACAGCTTTTGAGGCATTGGAAAATTAAAATATTTAATTGAAATAACTTTCAAGTTTATGATCGTGAACTAACTCATTTTCGTTATGCATTCATTAGAACGGATTTATGTATGACCGTTCACCGTTGACGTTGAGTAGTGGTGGTCAGTGGAGGTAGTGTTTTAGATGAACGGTACTGAGCGTGGGAATTGTTTAATTAAAGTGAAATTGTATGAGTTACATCAATGTTTTCAAAAGTCTACAAGCATACTAGGTAGATATCTTTTTTACTGCGATCGTGCCTGATTTTCGAAATTGAGTTTTCACAAACAGTCTGTGTGAACATAATATCTCGAAAATAAAAAGTTGCAGGAAGCTCAAACTTGGTATTCCGTTTAGGTACTACCACGGCATCAGACAAAGATTTGGGGCAAAATCTATCAACCGGAAGTACCACTTTATTGACTGGTTTTCTTTCCAGTTTTCTCGAAAATAGCTCCAACAATTTACTCTGAACTTAATATATACATACAATGAGCCACATCTTTTATTTGAAAATTTCTATGGGAAAATCCATATGAGGGCACTTTTGGGGAAGGATGGGGCTAGGTTTTCCTCTAAAGTGCCATTTCAATTTACCTCATATGGTCCTCAAAGGTTTCCGCTGCCCAAATTTTGAGTCTCCGCTGCCTTAAAGCAACTGAAGTCGCACAGGTGAGATTTCTTAAAAATCTATTTTTATGGCCCAGAAGTACACCATCATGGTACTAGGAAGCGTGGGGATATCTGCTGTATAAATTGAGTATAAGATAGGACCAAGGATACTGTCTTGAGGCACGCCAACTAGGATAGGTTTCAGGACCGAGAATTCAGCGCCCCACCGCAATTTAAAGTAATGTTCGCTTAAGTAGGATTTTAGGATAAGGTAAGATGCGCTAGGTGGGAGTTATTTTAACTTGAATAGGAGTCCCTGATGCCATACCCTGGTGTTGAAGGGAGAAGGGAGGATAAAAGCCGTAAAGGCTTAGGTCCCAAGCCATTAGGCACCCGGTTTCAATAATAACATCTTATTGATCACTCCTTTAAAAAGACCCCGCAAGGCACCTTGATTTACAACTCTGTCCTAGAACGAGTCATTTCCCTATACAATGGAAAACCTCTCATATATACTAATTACTAAACCTCAAAAACCTCTTACCGATATAACATCCTCCAGACCCATTGGGGCTTCCTCCCAAGCCTCTCTCAGGTCCTTGAACGTCTTCCATTGTAGGAATCAAACCCATCCTAGAATCCAAAATGCTATTCGTTCCCACCAGTTTGGTTTTCGATCTCATCATTCCACAAGCCAACAGTGTTTCCGAGTAATTGTTACAATTACTGGTTCCATTGAAAATAAAAACTATTGTTTAGGGGGCTTCCTAGATGTGGCACAAGGCATCTTTCAACTCCAACTCAACCCAGGCAATCCCGCGAGAGTGGAGCCCTCCCAAATATATGAAACCTAGTACCAGCGAAACGGGGACATTGGCATAAGTAGTGGTACACGTTTCCCTAACTCCATCATCACAATGTTGACAAATGGGACTAGACGTCCTCCCTATATTATGCAAGTGATTAGACACTTATGTGAGTCCAGTCACTACACCCACCAGGGATCTCAGTCCTGTCCTGCTTAGGGACAGGAGGTAGTCTGATACCCCCTGCCTGGTTCTTTTTATAAATCTTTTAGCCTGGAGGACCCCTGCGTGTTCTCCCAGCATTTCCCCAAAACCATCGACTCCCAAAGTCTGAGCTAACTATCACAAAATCTCTTAGTGTCGGCAAGGGCTGGCTCGGGACCGCAAAAAGGTAAAGAGGATCTCTCCCTAGCCAGGCGATCCGCCCTCTCATTGCCCTCTATTCCCGCATGCCCGGGTACCCAACAGAGTTGCACCTTACCCTTCCGAGCTAAGGCGTTAAGCCTTCTCCTACATTTTGCCACCAATTTCGAACCCCAACCGGCTTGCTCAAAGCCTCAGTGCAGCCTGACTGTCAGAGAATATCCGCACCTCATTAACCTCTCCCTGCAACACCCCCGCAAGGCGGCAGCATTCGATAATACCCACAACCTCGGACTGAAAGACAGTGGCCATGTCACCGATGGCCACCGAACTCCCCCTGTCCAACTCCTGCAACCATGCTTCCGCTCCTGACAGGCCAGTTCCCTCCTGCCTAGAGCCATCTGAATAGCACTCTCTGTTCTAGGTTCTCCCTCTCAACGAGCGGATTACCCGGATCTAACCTATCGTTTCTCAGGACCGAGGTAAATCTTTCCCATTCAGTTCTTCTCGGATTCCTAAATTTCTTCACCTCACCCATCTGCTCATATTATGTAATATGTTTAAACCTAATTATTATATATTTTCTATTTATTAATTTATTTACTTATATTTAATTAGTGAATATGATCGATTTATATTTGTAGCATTGCAAGTAATTAATTATTTAAATTGGATTCAAAAACATGTGTTCCTATAAAAGAACATATTTATATAATATATTCTGTATATATTTATTATTTATATTTATTAATTTATTTACTTATATTTGATACTATGTATAAAATTCAATTAAACGCAATGTAAATAATTAATTATTTCAATTAGAATTAAAAATATGTATCACTATAAAACTAATGTACAGTGAATATTCTTCAGTAATTATCATTATTATTATTACAGTGAATATTCATATAAAACAAAAGAAAAAAAAAATTCAACCTTATGTACTATAAAATGAAATTGGTATTGAGAATGGGAAATTATTAATTAAAGGTCTAACTAGACTCTAGTGAAATACTTATATTGTGAAAATGGTAAATAATATTTGTACAGAAATAAATAAATATTCATTCATCCCTCAAAGGTTCCCTTGGTTTGGATCGGGAGAGCTACATGAACCCTACATCCACGCCGTGAGGACTAAGCAAGCACTCCTGTGAGTGCACCTAAAAGGCATGGCGGGGCTGGCAGAAAAGCCATCGTAGGCCATTTAATTTGCCGTTCCTCCTGTTCCCTGTCGAACCCGATCCTCAACACTCCTCCATCGAGGGATGGGAGGTGGTTTAGCCATCTTATCAGCAATAGGACGACCCTGCGAACAGGCTAGCCCAACATTATAGGAAGAGAAACACACACTAATTACACGGACGCACACTACAACACTTGGACAGTGAAATGTAATTGGTGTGGATGTTTTGTATGTTTATAGTGGTAGCTTGTGTGTGTGACTTGAGCGGTTTTGTAAAAGGGCTTGTATTTGTAAGTTTCAAGAGAGAGAAGTAATAAGAATAATTATGAAAACACTGGTAGATTAAATTAAATACATTATCTTTAAAGATATTTAAATATTTTACAATATCTAGCTAGCATGTTTATGAAATTAAGTATTTATCTAGATTAATGCAAAGCCCATATGTTTTAACTGATGATTTATCAGTCCATATGATTTATCTGGCACTGATTTTTTTTAGTGTTCTGGCTTTGAAAGCAGAATGCAGACTGTTCGAAGGAATGCCTTCTCTTACAAAACAGTAGGCCAAGTGGCATTGTATTAATTTAACGGATTCTTGAGCCTTTGTCTCTTTATAGCAATGACCTTAAATTATAATACCTGGCTCTTTTCACTGCACTAAGATACATTTAAAATATTAACAAAATTCTATTTTTCGAACTATAAAATATTCTAAACTATTTTTCAAAACTATCATTTTCTTTCATTTCTTTCTTCCACTACAACAGACATGGTACAGACGAGATGATAGAGCCCACCCAAGGAGTGGGGAGCGAGACTACTACCACAGCCAATAGGAGGCAATAGGAGGCTAAAAGGCCTGCGGGTGGGGATTCAGCACCTGGTGGCTCCTGGGATCTAGTGGCTCAGCAACCAGGGTGGTCAATGTCAAGGCTGGTTCAAGTGCTAGTTTCAGGGCGGAGTCGCTGGAAGTTTTAGAAAGAGAGGCGAAGGTTGGATTGCCGGTCTGTCAATGAAGAAGTACAAATCCTCATTGAGGTAAGCCAAGATTATCTGTAGGCCAAAAATAGGTAATTAAAAAAGAAAATAATTTTCTCTACTGGGCAGAGAGCGCCTCTAAGGCGAGCAAAAGACGCAGCTCGGAGGAGGAATGCCTCCTAAGAGGGTTAGAGCAAACCTAGGGACTTTAGCGAAACCTAAAGTGAGGCCCTCTCTTCGGCGAAGGTCGCTTTGATGCAAAGGGGATTCCCAGACAGCAGTTAAGCAGGGAACACTCACTAGTGTAGTGCTCGACTCACTTTTCACACTTCAATGCTCTGTTTTCTGGTATATTTCAATTTATGAATCCATATATTTCAATGATTGTAATATAAACAACATTTTTATGGCCTTGGAAAAGATAAATTTATCGAAACGTTGGCAAAAATTCAACTTATTTCTAATTAAGAAATATTAGAAATTGCAACGCTGTTTATTTAGGCTGGGCTAAAAAATGGTGATGGGATTTTAATTGTATACCTGAGCGGCCTTATTTTGTTTAAGTTTGAACTTTATTTATTTGTATAACAGTAGAAAAACTTAAAACGTTTTGAATATATAGATGTTTTTTTATCTATTCTATATATTTAAAAAAGTAAGCAGTTATGTGTAACGATTTCGTGAAATGCGTTAATACTGCAAATTCGGCTGGACTGATTTTCATGCGGTTTGCGCCTATTGTTACAGAATTTTCTTGAGAATGGTAAGGAGTGAATCCGCACTTGAAGGTTGGCATGCCAAGCAAGAATGTTCATGCAAATTATTATTTTAACAAAAATTATTTATCAATGTGCAACATATAAGGCAAGGATGGTTAGTATAACCCTTGATTAAGATGCTAAAGTTTAAGTGGTTTGAACAAGCAAAAAATTAGTTGGCTGGGGCCAAAAAAGAAACTTTATTTTAAAAAAGTTTATTCGACATTTCGGATACCTTTGGAGTCCTTCCTCCGGAACTGTTAACGACGAATGGAGAGTTAAATGTTGGAGGAGGTTCTTGTTTGGTTGTCATACATAAATGTTGTTATAACTATTGTTTACATTTAAGTGGTTTGCTTTGTGTATTTATATCAATCCAATCTAAAATCCAATCCACAATGGGATATAATTCCGTGTTTCAAATTTAGTCTATGTATGCCTTAAAAAAAATAAGATGAAAGAGCCCATCAAACAACCATCTAACAAAAATATCTACAGAATTATGAGAGTTTAGAGAACGGAAAGGATTCTCTGTATAATTAAAAGAAGGGTCTGTTGTCATGCTCATTAGAATTTAAGCATTAGTGATCAACGCGATTACAAACAGTTAAATTCTATAAAAAATTAATTGCCGCTAAACTTACGACTAGTGATCATGCAGAAGTCTCTTACATTCCCCGCATTTAGGGAATGTCAATACATAAACAGGGGATACCAATACAAGTTGGCTACCATTTGTTCTACACAGACGATAATTCCCTATAAGCTTTAGCTTTTGCTGTATCTATTAACAAGTGCAGAGTTCACTCAAGAGCAGAGTTTTGATCGTGTTGGATTAGATCTTTATTCAGTTACATACCCACGGACAACTATATGTTGCGTTGTCGAGATGTTCAATAAATGGAATAAGAATTCGAAGTTCTGAAACTATAATAAAATTTTTGTCATTAGTTTTATTTGTACTAACATTTCTTTCTTGTTAGGCCTCCACCTGAGTGCTTGGGCGCCAGAGGCGGAGCCCCTCTGATCTATATGTGGATAGATCCTTATTCAGCAATTCAGGACAATTATATGTTGTGTTATCGACGAATCGGCTCCTAACTGATGAACAGCGGCATAAGGATCTAATTTTGTCATCAGTTTGTGTGATTTATTTGTTCTTATCTTTTTTTTTTTATTTGGCAAGCCTCCGCCCGAGGAAGGTGGGCGCCGAAAGCACCAGGAGGGGGAAGTCATACATGTACAAAATATTTGTGTGTTGTGTATGGTTCTTTGTTGGTAAGTTCGAAGTATTTTAAATGGTAATTTCTGTTACAAGTTTGTATCAAAGAAGTGAAGATACTAACTTAAGATACTAAATCTTAAGTTACCTAATTTGTTGAAGGAATGACCAAGTATCTAATATTTTCAAAATATTCTTCACGAATAAACCTTATCTCAATTAATTCGCACACGATTACTTCATCTTCTGATTTAAAGATGGCTTCAATTGTAATTAAAATTCAACAAATTACAAGTACAAATTAAACTATGATTAGAGAAAATAAAAAACAATTGATTGAATTATAATGAACTTACTAAGTTGGAGCAAAATGAACTATTTTTAGAAGTGCATAATGATGAATACTATCTTAATCGCCTCAGTCCATGACACTGTTAATCTATCTATCAAAAAGAATTAAATAACAATTTGAAATCTTAATGAATTATATAAAAAAGAAAAATTCTGCATGACAATCACAATCTTTAGAAATAAAATACCAAAATTTATATTGATTTGAAACTTGGGAATATGAGTTTAATTTGGAAAATGTCAGGTGCAAACACTCACACAATTTCTCTTATTGCAAAAATAAAGTAATTTTCTTCAAACTTGGTATTTTACAAAAAGTTAATTATGACGTTAGATTTCTCTCTTAAATTTCAGTTCCATGATCGCTTCCATTAAATGCATAATATTAAAGGCAACTATAAATTTTGCAAACATTTCCAAATAAAAAGAAAATTTGTCAATTAGCTTGAAATTTTTTATGCAGTAAGAGAAAGTCTCTCACTATAGCTCATTCATTATTCGTATTTTAAATATGATTTATAGATATGATATGATTACTTCTTATGTATGATATTTATATCAAATTGTATTGATATTTATATATGACATTATATGATGTATGATATGATACGATATGATATGATATGTGATATACTATATGATTATTTATGTATTATATATTTATACTTATAATATATGATATTATTATTAAATAATTATGATTATTTTTAAAATATTAATTGTGAACAAGTTTCATAAAATTCACCTGTGCAGTGAGCAGTAAGAATGGTCAAATCCCCGACAAGAAGCATATTCGTAGCACCTTCTTCCATCTCTTTACGCGTCACTACTATCTGCAGACCTATCATCATTTATTTCATTTTTTGAGAAACTAACATCTGAAACATGATAAATTTTAATCTTATGGTTCTAAACTTGTTAAAAATATTTTATAAGTTGTGAACTCTAACACACGAAGATGGGTGAAACCAAATACGGAAAAGAAATTTTTGAAGTGAAAATAGTTTAGAGCGAGAGAAAACACGAAATAAAAAATTTAATTAAAATATTATTAATAAGAATAATAATAATAAAAGGAGTCACCTTTAATAAGATAAGAAGCATAGATGCTGAAGACTGATCGAAGCTAAATTCTCAGCTAAGAGATGCGTGTGGAAGTATTTGTGTGTTAAGATGTGTATGAAACTGAATTTAGAATATTGACAGATGCCAATTACAAATGTTCTCATGCACAGCAAAATGGAAGCGGAGAAATATAATAAACAAAACATTTACACATAATAAACAAAAAGGAGGCATGTTTCTCTATGAACAGAAGGGTTTGTTTAGTAGTAGAGTGTGGCAGTAAGGTACACACAACAATGAGGGAAAATTTTGGCGGTATGAACGCAGAGAAAATTGTTAGGTTATCATGGTAACGACCGAACAATATTATAATAGTATAAGAAATACTTACGATCATATGTAATAGAATTACCACTAATTCAGCAGCCTGCATTCTACAAGAATGCGATAGATCATGCAAGTGAATTAAACAATTCGAAGAAACCCGTTTTCGTTCCTCTTTCAAAACGCCGTATACCCATTGACCTCGTAGTGCGCGACCCCTATTTATACTTACGCTAACCGAATTTTGCTTATCCGTGGATCGCCCCAAATATAACTTGAAAATGCAAACTTCACGGCAGAAGTTCCTCCAATTTACAACAAAGTGGACTTCCAGTTTCATCAATAATTATTTTTAATTAATGTTTTTTAAACATAAGCAACTAGTAACTTTTAATTTACTTCATGTTTCCGTGCTCTAAAACATTTGAGTTTCAAAGTTCCGCTAAAAATTCATTTTCCACATCTACAAGACTTTCTATGTACATATTAAATCTTGATAAAGACAGGAAACTGTCGAAACGGCATAATTGAATGTTTCTTACTTGGTCGATCCTCACCAAATTTCTTCAGAACATAACACATCAACTGTCAACAAATACTTTTATATTAAATTTTAAACAAATAAACCAAAATGTTCATAATACAAATATATAATATTATTGATTTTTCTAGGTAATTGCGAAACAAAGCTGTAAGGGGAATAGCTCGCAAATAACTAACTTAATACGCTTCTTGTTGTGGTTGGTTCCGCAGAGCTGGAAAGCATAAGAGATATTTTCCGTGATAGCCAGTTTCTTTTTGTGGTCATCGACCGGTTTCGGGCGTTCTCCCATCAGGATGTTTTTGTCAAAACAATGTGATTCGCAGAGCAAATACACTGAGTGCTAACTGAATTTGTTCTGTGCAAGTCTATGTTATCACACTGATTTGACAAAAATATCCTGATGGTGGACGAACTCCAGAAACTAGTCGATAACCTCAAACAGAAGCAGGTTATCGCGGAAAATATCTCTAGTAATACGCTTCTATTCAGAGAAAAAAAAGATGAAAAAAAACTGAGCTTTTTAAAAACCGCTCTTTTTTAAACATAAACACCCCTAGTGTAGTTTAGCATTCATGCCTTATCTTTTTTTTACTTTCTCTAATTGAAGTTTTTCAGTTTTTGCGATTATGGCCGTAAAAACATTTTCGGATTTTATTAAATTTAGTACACTAACTATAAAAAAAAAGAAGGAAATAATGCAAAATTGAAAACGATTATGTAGTTTGGTGAGGAATCCTAAAGCTGGGAAAACCTAAAGTAAAAAATTATTGCTAACCTAAATGGACAAACATTGAAGTTGGAAAAAACCCTTCCTAAAAGTCAGTGATATTAGAACCCAGCCCTCTTATAAAACATTAATAGTTCTCTTCTGCCTGATTACTTCTGATGTTTTCGGCATTTTTCGGTTTTTATAGTTAACCTTCCCTTCTCAGTTTGTATCACTTATAGCTCCTATCGTCAAGTTAGTTTATTTCCTATACTCGACAAAATCCACGAAAAATTATTATTAAAAAATTACTTCCTTACCTGAAAAATTCGGAAGTAATTCCTGTAGAACAATTTGGCTTCTGGAGCCAAATTCTATACTATTCGACAATGCTTTCGCGTTGCCTCCTCTCTTGAGCGGAAGGAATGCTACTCGGGTGTTTTTTTTTGTTAAGTTACCAATATTTCTATTGTTAGGAGACTATTCCACTGACATACGAAAATTTCAAATGCTTCCTTCCGATACGATTTATCAATGTTTTCCTCAAAAAATATAGCCCTAACGAAAAAATATCCAATGCTTAAATACGATAACTCACATTTAACTCTTTAAAATTATAATTTCGTCTTTCATTTTTTCTAATGTTCTATTTTGTTTTTTAAGAACTTTATAAAAATTTACTTAATAGTAAAGGTAAATTGCAAAGGTAAATGAATAATTACCTTCCGAATGTTTTCACTTCCTTGATTACGGCTGTTCATTTACACGAATAAATCCAGAATTCCAAAGCTATTGTGGTCGATCCTTTTCACTGATTTCTATAATTAGGTTTTAAAGTCTTATTTCAAACATTATTTGAAATATGTTTCATACACATAATCTGTGAAAATAATTGTGAAATAATAATCAAATAATCTGTAATAATAATAATCGGCCAAATAATCTATGAAATAACTGATTTCAAAATTGTTATTTGAAATATTGTGGATTGTACATATAATTTAGCCAGAATGGCAATAGGCTTACTTGATTAAATTAAAAAACAACCATATGAGTTAAACAAGATAATAATTTGTATTTAAAAGTTTTGTAGTGATATTTAAAAAGTTTAATGCTAAATAAATAATTACTGTTGTCCTGTAGTGAAGGTGTTCTGCTGTGTTCTAAGGCGTTTTTCTCTTTATTATTATCAACTAAATACTTTAAAACTAACTGATAGGATTTATATTTCTACAATAATGATATTCTTTAATTTCAATGCAGAACTATAACAATTATTTTTTCAAAATTATTTAAATAATATAACAATTATTTTTTGCGTGAATTTGCATGCTCATCAAATAAAGTATAAAATCTAAATTTATTTTTCTTCCGACCGTTACAGTATTAAACAACTAAATGCTTTTGCTATTGAATCCTCAAATCATATTGGTCGACCGTTACTTTCATATAATAGTAGGGTCCTCTCTATCTCCGTTTTGAACCTGGATTCTGGGAACAGCCTCTGGAAATCAGGACATAATGCTATCTTTGAATAAAAATATTTATCTCCTCTTTATAATGTGTTCTTGAACACACTTATCTACTCTCAGTTTGCCTGTGTGTTTGGCATCTCTACCTTCATGCATATTTATAGTTTTCCTGACCGGTTTCGGATTTTCATCCATCGTCACCAACATTTTCATTCATCGTAAATCAGCAAGTTCGTGTTCTCTAGTGAACTCTCTGTTCACTTCAACTTTGTTTCTGTTCAGGAAAACCATAAATATGCATTCTACGACGGATAAAATATCAGATGTTATCCCGCATTGCAGACCCATCTACGTATTCAATAAAAAAAAGCGTCTGAGTTCTAACTGGATTTTCTATTTAGTTGTAAACAGTGGAAGGAAGATTTAGTTTTCTTACAATTTGTATATATTTTCTTGAATATCTTGAAAACGGTGCATCGTAGTTAAATTTGGCTCTTCCAAATCAGTTTTATAAAATTTAAACAAACCATTTATAGCATAAACATCATCATTTATGGTAACATTTTCATGCCGACTATGTTAGAAATAAATAAATTATCTGTTATTTTTGAGAAATATAAACTATAACACTTACATCAATAAAATGTATATAATATAACAGCATTGTAGGAATAAAATATATCTAGATATTATAATAATGTAATTTTGGACATAACATTTCTACATTTCCAAATATGCCGAAACTATTTATATTTTATTTTGCAGAAAAAAATTCATATTGAGCAATTTAGGGAAGTGCTTTCAAATAGTTTTATTGAAAAAATGTTTTCAAATTACTTTTTGAAATAATTTTCTTAATAGCATTTCGTATTTTATTGTCTTTACTTGATACAATTAGTAATTACATATTTTGGTTCATTTTGTAGCCCTATTCCGCCGTTTATGTTTTATGCATATGGGTTGTTAAACCCTATGCAATAATAAATAAATTTATTTCAAATAATTTTTACCTAGCTATGTACTCTATTCTATGAGAATAAAGAGAGGAGATTTCATTTCAGTACTAAATCTAGAAAAGGTTTAAGGAAAGTTCTTAACTTGGTTGTCTTTCTGATAGATTTAGCAAATTATAAAAATATGTTTTGAACTTAATGTTTCTCCTTACCTTAAACAGTATTAATCCTGTTATGAAAATAGCATTTCACTCTGCAATTCCATTCAAAGTTTTATTATTCTTTCAGTGAGGCGATACATTTCCCAGAGAGAAATGAAAAATAAAAGATAACATACCTACTAAATAAAGATTTGTACTATAGCAGTCTTGTGACATTTAGATTGTGCGACATAGCTGTGTCCCCGAAAGACTGAGAAGTAGATAGGTAGGGTTGACAGTGAAGTATTTTGTTTTCCCTTCATAACCTAGAAGATCCATTGATTCTGGTGCGAAAGACAGGGCCCACTCAACCAAAACACCTCTTTAAAGTCTTATTTTCCGAAGACATTTCAAAGATCGTTGCAGCTTCTGGGGGGAGATATCTCCTCCTCCAATTTAGATTATGTACCAATGTTTTTAAACTTTTTTTGGGTGTAACTGTTAGCAATCTTTGTTGGAGCATCCCCCATGTCCATGGAGAATCTCAGGTGTATGGCTTTCTGGGCCAGCTTTTCAGCTACCCTCTGAGTCACCAAGTCCCAACAGAAAACATAATACAAACACTCAGCCTTTTTTGCCCAATTCTGAAATCTTCTTAGAGGGAGTGACATAATCACTTACTCCAAGTTGAGAAAAATTAAAAAGTCAAAGTGAAAGGGCTTGACAGATACTTCAAGGCGTTTGAATTCGAATTTAACTCTTGCCAATTGTAATGATTATCTTGAAAAGCATGTGCAATACTATAAAAACTGTGGTAAGGCCTATTCGTTTCATTATATGTGGTGATATCCAACGAGCACTTTAGACACATCCATGTCCATACTTTGGTGACATCGGTGACTACTTTAACTTAAGAATGGCATTCACAGCACAAAAATCCATTTTATTATTATTGGACTGCAAGATCACCATGATAAACTCGACAATTTTTTGTGTGTGTGTGTGAAGAAGACTGAACTATACGACAGTCCATAGGAGAATCCGAAATTATAAGTGGAATACAGGTTTTTGTATTAGGATTAGATAATTTAGAATAAGATATAACGGAATAAGCACTTTTATCGACAGTTAAATAATGCTATATAAACTTTATAATCCTCCAGGAATGTGAACGTTATCGAAATATTTTAACGTTATTCAATAATTACAAATATTAGTCTATTAAGAAAATATTTCTAAGAACTCCTGTTTTTTGGGACCAGAAAAGATCATTAAATAATTTGATCATTCTTTTTTTTCCTATCACACCTCTCAAACCTACAAAAAAATAAAATATCACAACCACTTTCATTTATTCGATTTTCCTTCTCTGACCTATTAACAGATATGAATTTGTTGGTACGTGGTTGGATTTGCAACCTGGATAACATCTGGGATTTTATCCATTGTAGCATGGTTTTTTGATTCTCTCCATCGTCAAGAGTATGGTTATCAATTTCTACACAAACTAGATAATCAGATTCTGATTTGGATGAGAATCCGAAACAGACAATAATAAGCATGAATACAGACGAATAAAATCCCAAAATACGATGATGTGATAAAAATTGAAAATGGAATGCAATTTCAGTTAGCAAATGTTATGCTTACGCTTTTGTTTTATCCTTTGAATGCAGTAGAATCTTCTTTGGCTGAAATTCACACTATGGTTGATAATCTTAACTACATTTCTCAAGAGGAGATTTTGATGGCAGAAAGTGCTACAATTTTATCCAAAACAATCATTTTTATGAAACCTCACAATATTAAAAAATAAATAAACATCAATAAAAAAAATTTATTCAAGTGACAACATAAAATATTTTAATATTTAACTGTTACAAATATGATATAACTTCCCACATCTAATATTCTGTGATTCCAGTGAACCTTACAGATAAACCGGATTAAAAACAATTAAAAAATAAAACATCCTCCTTCTTAAAAAGATAAAACACCACTAAGGAACATTAATTAGTCCTTAAACAATACTAAACTAAAGCAATACACGTTTCTAGAATAATAGATACTGAATATATAAATGATATCGTAAATACTAACGAAACATAAAAAGAATGCTACCATTAGAGAAGATTCTTTTTTCATTTAAGAGAAATTTATTAGGTACAATAATCCCTTTTTGGTTTTAACACATAAAAACATAAAACATGAATATCACACAAAAAAACATGTAAGTATACAAAATAATAAAAACCTTGTTAAAAATAAAATCTTATTCTTCATTGGAGAGATAGTAATTACTGAAACGA
Organism: Triatoma infestans; assembly: GCA_011037195.1. NCBI lineage: Eukaryota > Metazoa > Arthropoda > Insecta > Hemiptera > Reduviidae > Triatoma > Triatoma infestans. The sequence goes on along the minus strand of JAAEAF010005747.1, from coordinate 21,341 downwards.
GATGTTAAAGATACATTGGTAGAATCATTTCTTAAATTTTCAACTGGTTTTCTGTTTGGTAAGGCTAACTCATCATAGTCTGGATTATTTTCAAAATAAGACTGAATCTCAGCTATCTCTTCAGTTACTACTGGATTCAATATCCTGTAAACATAATGCGCAAATCAAATTTAATCCATATGTCAATAAAAAAAATTAAAGAATCATTTCTTTCAAGTAGAGTTTAAAATATAATCAATGAAATATATTTTAGAATAAAATAAAAAAATCTAAATGGGTAGAAAGTAATAAAAAGATTAGTAATTTACTCAAGAAAATGCCCAATTTCATTAAATTTTTATTTCCTCTTCGACTACAAGAACAATACTGTATTGTATCAAATTTTGAAAACTGATTTTTAACAGAACTAAATGATTTGAGGTCCCCTTTGTACCGAACAGTGGTTCTTCGAACAAAAAATCTCTGTGCCTCTGTGGTAGAGGTGTGTGTTTGCGTGTGTAGAACGAGAGGGTCACCAGACTTAAACAAAAAAAGTAAAAAGTGAAAAATTACAATAAGTTCAAAGTCGGTTTTTCATTTAGATACCGGCCACATGGACACTGGATGTTTAAATTAAGATCGATCAATCGGATTTTACTGGATTTTTTACATAAGTTTCTTCCAATTTTTTCCAAAAGGCTTCGTATGATTATCTTTAAATTTGGATACTTACTATTCATTTCAAGCTCTAACATTATTATTTAAATACAGAAAAATCATTTTTATGATTTTGGGAAGCATATGGCGTTACCTAGTACCCGCAGGAGTTAGTAGACAGCTATTTCTTTTGGTAGCTATGGTTCCCTGCGAGTATCGCAGCCTAACATCATGAACAAACTTATTTTTTACATTCCTGAATGCACAATCAATTTAGGAGCCTGCAGAGATAGTTGTGTGAATTTTGGGTTTAACCAATCCACAAGCGAACTCTAGCTCACCAACATACACACTCACTCACAATCACACACACTAACACAAAAGGGAGCCGCAATAGATCTTCTTTTTATTGGCGGCAGAGGATTTGGCTTTATAGTCACTTCACGGTGCCAAAACACCTTATAAATTAACAATGAATAAAAACGAAAATTTTTGGAAAATTATGAGTATAAGAGAATCGACTTTCCCCACATACTTTTTCTTGCAAGTATTTTTCAATTTTTGTAATTTTTTTTTTTAAACAACTCCAATGATTTTTGTTTTACTTTAAACATTAAAAAAAAAAGTGGACTTAGAAAATAGTGGGTAACTAGGATGGTAAGCTTACCTGTTAAGTTCGAAATTAATGAATGAACAAAATGTATGATTCCATACCCATAAATTCTAACAATAATTAGTTGTGTTCTAAAGTTGCATGGTCAATAATATATTTGCGAATGGCAGTTTGAGAAACGATGTAAAAGGAAGTCTAAGAAACAATAACTCACTTCCACTACTAACAATTCATAAATTCTAATTTCTGTTCAAGCTTAGTAGTCCTGCTCCACCATTTAAATGTGCATTATCGTGCATATTTTCCATAATGAAATAATTATTTTTGGAAAAAAATTACATAATAACTTGTTTAATATATAATTCAATAATTATCATTCAGGGGTGTAGGGAAGACCGCCTCCGGTATGGTGCAACCCGGGAAACACGAAATGGTTTGTGAGACGAGCAAGGCTCACAGCCGTGGTGAAGGCCACACAAGGAAGATGTCCCTCAGAATAAATATTCTGGTCTTTCCTCCAGGTTGGAAGATTTTGCATAGTGCTAGCACCTCTATCAAATAAAAAAAAAACTTCAAAATTTCTTTCAGGTCACGTGAAAAGAATGGAAGAAACAAGGTATCCAAAAGTGATCGAGGAATATGTGTCTACAGGAAGAAGGGAGGTCACCCTCGAAGAAGATGGAGGGAGGACAGAGAGGAGGAGATGAAGGAAAGAGGCTTCATAGATAGTGATTGGCTTGACCAGAAAACTTGGCTAGAGGGATTCGGTTCACAAAATCAGTGTCCTAACCGGAAAAGAAAAAAATAATCATTCAAAAAAGATAAAAAACAAACAATGCCATTCTTTCATTGTTACAAGTAAATTTTTAATCATTTTTGTAGGCTGATGATGACCTCCTTAGGCCGAAACGTCACGAGACCAAAATAAAACATTATAAAACAATTGAAAAGTTTTACTATCAACAATTCTCAACAGAATAATGAAATATATTACTTATTAGCTATATTGTTATTACTTAGTTAATATTACTTACGAAGAATGATTGGACACATTTAATTTGAAAGAATTTAATGATTTTCGTGAACTGTTAACAGTTCGGTTGCCAGCAGATCTGCGTGAATTCTTTGAAGTGATGGTTATACCACTTGCAGAAGATCCTAAACTGAAGCCTTTAGCCTTTGTTCCATGATAAGAATTGAACTGATTTAAAATATTCTTGGTCAGTGGATATATAAAACTACCATTTGGCGTACTAAAAAAAGGAACATTTGTTTTAATTACTTTCATGGATTAACTATATACAGATATAATTTTTTATTTATTATGAAACGATTTGATCTATTTAAAATTAGTATTATTACCTATGGGTAATGACATCATTAATTAATGAATTTTGATTTGTGATCCTATAGACACTGAACCTTATTTGTCAATATTGATTCTCAAAAGCAAATTCATTTTTCGAGTAATAGGAGGATTTTTAATCGTGAATGATAAACTTAAAAAAGTGATAATGATCTGAAAGTATAAACTTAACCTACAAAATGTATATTTTTCCCGATATCAAACTGAGACTCAGTGCTACAGATAGAAAATAGATTATTTAATAAAAAATTTTAAAAAGAAAAACTTACGAAGACCAAAATCTTCTTCGAGCCGGATTTTGACCAAGAAGTAAAAATCCCTTTAAAAAAAAAAAAAAATTATGTATATGAGTATAAAAATTACAAGAATTTTAAGAAACAAAATAAAATGCGTTTTAAACAGTTAATTACCAGGATTTACTGAACAGAAAATGAAATTGTCAAGAGATGCAGCCTCAATGAAGACTGCACTCACCTGGTGTTTCCCCAAGCCCCATTGGGCTCTTTTAATACTGAATTTGTACATGAAAGGAATAGTTATAAAAGTCAAAATAATGAACTCTTTTGATTAATAATGAGAAACATTAGTTTCACAAATTAAAGTCAAGTTTTAGTAATTTTTAGGAAATTACAAAACTGTACGAAGTTTTAGTAAACTACGCTCCAGAAAATATTCACCAGTTTTTGTACAATATAAACTGTGCAGATAGATCTACATTTAAAGAAGAGGTAGCAATAAATAAAGGGAAAAGGATTAGCTCAATGGTTACGCGCTGGACTCCCACAGGGAGGCCCCATGTTTGAATAGTGATGCCCTTTTTTAAACTCAAATTTTGCATATTTCTGCTAATATAATATAGCGGTGGGGGGATAAGTGGTAGCCAGAGAAGTGATTATAATTTGGCCCACTAGAGCGCAACAAAAACCTTGAACCAATTGCATTTAATACTTCAAATTTAATGCACAACCAGCTAAAATCAATTTTTACTTTCTCTTACTCCTAAGTAATTTGATATTCCCGTTTAGGTATTAACACCGCATCAGACAAGAAGACTTCGGGAAAAATCATTGAACCGCGAAATGTTTTCCCAGTTTTTCGTGATTTTCTCAAAAACTGTTCTAAACCATTTTCTTAAAATTTCGTATGCTAACTGCACACATAAATACCTATCACTTTCATTTGAAACATTTTCCCGGGAAAATTGATTTTTGGGGGGTTCTGGGGGAACAGTAGCGTTATGCTTTCCTCTAAATATAATACATGGTTTTACCAGCTACATAATATTAATACACAATAAATGAATTGATATGATTAGAAATTAAAAGAAAATCGGTTTACCGGAAAGGCGATCCTACAGAATAAGCTTTTGAATTTTCGATAACGGTTACAATTTTCTTTAAACTAAGCAAGCTTGCTGGATAGACAGAAACATAGCACTTTTTTATTTGAAACATTTTTCTGAAAAAATTATTTTAGAAAGGACCGGAGGTCTGTCAGTTAGTTTAAAATTAAATTTGCAAAACCTTTCCAAGTTTAGACGTAGACCGCTCCACATAAGGCCGCTCAGGTATAAAATTAAAATCCCCACCATCATTTTTATGGCCAGCCATCTAAGCATTGCAAGATTGCAATTTTAGAGAACATTTCCTGATTAAATCGTATTAATTAGAATAATAATAATAATAACAAATTAGTGACAATTTCTTCTGATTTATAAGTTAAAAAACTCAAATGTTAAAAAATTTAACAAAAATATTATCTTTTTAATGTCAAAAACAAGAGAAATAGTCACTAATTTGTTATTATTATTATTATTATTATTATTCTCCTCACGAATGGAAGACACCAAAATGTATTAATCAGAGTAAGTGAAAGTCGGGTGAGTGTTGCACACCAGATTACTGGTGGTAAGAGTAAGTATTGCGATCGTGTTAAATTTTCGACCGGATATGCACGTTTAGAGGTCCCCTGAGTTGTAAAAGTGATGTTTAGAAATTGGTGTGTGTGTTTATGTGTGGCCAGCATAACTCATACACGATAAATTGTAGAAAATTCAAATTTTATATTCACTTTGAAATTCCGGTGGGAAAACGATTGATAGTGTGTTTGGGAGAGGACAATAAGGTTTTGATCAAAAACTATCAGCCGGAAATTGAAATGACATTAGGTTGAAGTAATTTTTAAAAACTTATGAAAACATTGACAATTTAAAATGTAGAGTCACTTAATTTAAAACAAGGAATACATACAAAAAGACAAAATCGTCCTTGATTCTAAGGGAATTTGCATCAGAACAAAAGGTGAACAATCGTCTAATTATATTCAAGTCTTAATTAAGCTAGCGATAATTTCTTTACATTTTTTTTTATACACATTGAGGGCAATTCCCAAGCTCGCATACCTAATTTCATTACAAATAATTATGTATAATTACTAGAAACACAATACTTTTAACATCTAAAACTTTCATAAAAAAGAATTACTTCAATAAAAACTTTAGTAGCCTGTCCGAGAATAGATTAGATTCCAATTTACAAACATAATAATAGCGATTTTGAATTTATTTGTAGTTAAAATTAAAAAAATATATATATATAGAAATATCATTCCATCCAATCATTTATCCGGGAATTTGTGGGATCTAGTATCGCTAGGTGTTTTTTTGTGTTTGGGACAAGATTTAATAAAAAGGAAATCATTATCTGGACCAGCTTTCGATATACATTTTGTCATTAGTGGGGGTCACCAAAATGAAACAATCGTGCACTTTCAAACACATCTTTCAAACTGATGAGAGAGACAATCAAAAGGTTTATCTCTCAAACGTTTAAAATAATTATATCAAAAGTCAATGACGTATACGATTCACATAAGATAGATTAGAACTTATCTACTACCTACAAAATAATAATGTGGAATTATTTTAAACATTCCTAAAATCTAAAGTCCAGAACTAAATGAAAAGCAATATAATTAGATCACTTGAAATGATAGGCCTCTATGGTATGAGTATCCTCTAGGTTTGAATATTTTTGCTGTTTGTTTTACTAGCGATTCAGTTCTACAGCTTGGTTAGCATGCATTTCTTCAACAAGGCAGATAGAATTTAGATGATCAGGTATATGTAAGAGAAACATAATTTCATTAGATCTTCTTTTAAGGCCCTGAAACTAGATTAGGTTTTACTCGGAAACTTAAAGGGGCAAAGGGATTTAATCCACACCTAATGGGCGATTACATCTCAAAATTTTTAATCTTATTAATATTTCAGTCGGATTGATATTGATATTGAGCTTAATTGACAAAATATGTTATCGATAGCTTGACTAAGAAATAATTTTGTTTATCTTCAGATCCTGATTCTCATTAATATCTAGCAACTTCATGGAATATGGAATTTTACGATCTAGAAATAAGAATTTGTTTGATATGAAATGACGAGTACATTATTTGGAAATCTGAAACTGTTGATCACATGCAATAAATAAATAACAATAACATGAAAAAATCAGAATAATTAAAAATGATGTAATATAAAAAGAGTGTCAAAGATAACCTGTGTATTTCGAAGACGTCTTAGTTGTTGCAAGTAGGTCCACTGTTTGCCCGTAATTACAGGTTTCTTTATCCTAAAAAAAAAATATTTGCATCCATTTAACTGTGGTGTAAATATATGAACATATTTCCAACTTTATATTAAGCAGCATTGCTGGTAAACATAACACTTTTTTCCGTGAGAGCTTGATTTGCATTATGATTATCGACAGGTCTTGGAGCCCATCGTCAAGACACATATTCCTGACCACTATCAAGGCGAACGCCCGAAACTAGACGACAACCAAGAAAGCTCTCAGCGAAAAATCTCTTTAGCTAATACATTAAATACTTATTGAAAACTAGTAGTTAATTTAATGAAACTTATTACATACTTGTGTTGAATCTGTACGAATCTCTGCTGAGGAATAGAAGGACGCTTCCTTCTGAAATGGGCATTTCGATTAGCAAACGCTGGTCCTGTGATATTCACATTAGACTGTAGTCTTTTCAAGTTGTTTCTACCTCGGTGAGTTTGACTGATTTTGTTTTTATAATAATAACCATGATTATTATTGATTCTGCTCCTTATCAGCATGGGATCTAGTATCCCTTTCTTTTTCTCAGTGTCAGGCTCTTTATTTCTCACAGTTTCATGTTTTACCTCTATTTTAATATCATTTGGTGGATTATCATTAATATCGTCGTATAAAAGCTCTTCATCAACTTGCATAATCTCATCCTCTGAATGTCCAGCATTCTGTGTGTGAAGGGCTGAAAGATTAGCCTGTCTGATGCGTTCATTCTTTCTTCGTTCCTGCTCTATAATTTCATCTGAAAATTTTGACGAATAAACAAAAATTAGACATAAAAAAAAAATGGTTTATGGTTACAAAGGGCAACTAGCCCTGAAAATGGATGGCGCTGTAGCGTCTTGCCTATACTCTGCCGTCAATGACAAAGGTAGTCAATAAGCTGTGTGTTAATTAATGTGGTAATTTTTTAAATTGTATGTTGTTAATTATATAGCTTGTTTCATACTACTATTATGTCTTGACGAGTATGAGGGTCTGGGCGAGCGCCCGCCTGGAGCCGTTTCTGGTCAGATCTTGGTGGTAGTAGCAAAATTATTGATTAAATTTTTTTTTAGGCTCTTACTCTAAGGAATCAACAAATTTTTGTTAAAATAAACAAAAAAATGCCTTATTTTTACTTTACAACTACCTACTTTGTTATATTAAAAAAAAGTTTTTTTAAGGTGACATTAAGAAACACTTGGCTTTTTTTGAGATCGTTATATCATCGCTCAGCTTTAAGCGATACATTAGTATATACATCTAAAACTGGCTTCAGTTATTGATTATCCAACAAGAACAATGCATTCGGCTTATCGAAGTCAAAATTATCACTTTTTCTGCTCGCTTGTTTTGCACACCCTAAAGGAAATTCTTTGATCTTTTCTCAAGCGCCTCAAAACGCGCACTACCGTTGAAGCAATGCTCGAAACATAGATGAAATGTACTTGAAAAAAAAGATATGTTCATAAATCTCCAAGTGCTCTGAAAATAAATTAAAATAACGTACTTTCGACATCGCAATTAACTTCGCCTAATACATTAAATTCATTATAAAAATCAACTTCACTTTTCACTCTATAATATGAATGAAAAATGTTTTTCGAAACTGAAATCGTATTTTCTTCATAAGCAGGAGTTACGCTGATATTCTTTTTTCTGCACTCATCATAACCCTCCAAATAGTCAGTTTCTCATTTAAATTGATATTGTTAAAAAAACAGGAAGGATGTATCGCATTAGTAATATTTTCTGATTTAGAAAAGATTTACCTGCAGCAGGTGGTTTAATTAACATTCTGGTAATTAACATAAAACAAAATCTACCGGTGTATCATACAAAAGTATTTTTAAAAATTGTTCAGAATCTGTAACAAAATTATTGACTATTCACGATTTTATATGCAAGAGCTTTTGTAAGAAATTGGTAATCATCCATTCCAATACTAGTTGGTTTGGAATGGATACGTTAATTGTTGCTAGTTTTCTTGATTGTTGGGAATTTTCCGATAATATCAAACACTAAATATCTGTAAACACATTCATAGTAAACAAAACTTGTATCTATATTTTGATAAAACAATGCCTTATTTCTTTTTGTGCAGCAGTCTCCAAGAATTTACAAAGGAAATGAATATCAAAGTCAAATAGCTAACAAGCATGATATAAAAAGCGATCTCACCTAATGAGAGATTCATCCTTGCGTCTGTATTTTTACAACTCGTAGACATCACGAAAATTTTAATGGCAACTGTAAAAGGCTATATTAATTTGAATAATCAAAAAATGAACTGTAAACGCAGCAGTCCGCCAAGCCAGATCTAGTAGAGTGAATGACGTAATACGAAAGAACCAATGATAATTTGATCGAGGAAAAAAATCGCAAGAGCCTCTTTGTACTATGATATTAATGAAAATTAAATATTAATTTGAATAGTAAAATTTGAATAAAATCTTTTTTCTTATAATAGATTCAATTATTTGGCCATTATGTGAAATGACATACAAACGCCATTAAAGCGCACGCGTTGAATTCTTATATACAATCCTGATAAAGTTTGTTTTCAAAAATTATTAAAAAATTCCTCTTCAGATGCATATCCTCTCAGAAAAATCTGATGTGAATCTCACACGATAATCTCTTGCTGCAATTAAAACATTTAATACATTATAATTGATAAATTTTCTTTAAAATTGGAAATTTACTCAACGTGTAGTTGTCCTTAACATAATAATATAGGATTTTAATATTATATATATATCTCTTATTATTCGAATATTAACAAAATAATGAATATGTGGCTGGATCGGTAATGCTGGATTAATATCTGGGATTTTCCGGAGTAGAAAGCCCTTTTTGTTGCTTCTAACGGTTTCGGATTCTCATCCATCGACAGACTATAGCTATTAAGTTCATATAAAGTTGATTTCAACTTAAAATTTCTGTCTTGCACTATACTCATTATTACAGTCTCATTTAGGAAAGTAACAGTAGGGAAAAAATATATTTGTATTGAAATACCCATGTTCCAGTAAAAAACAATGCAATCTCAGAATTATATTTACGACAGGTTTTCGTTGGACTAAAAAACATTAAATTTAATTTTGAATTGAGATCTTTTATTTATAATAATCTTTTACAACATATTACCTAGAAGTTAAGTTACAGTTAATAGATTTTGTATTCAAGTTGCTATGAGTATATACGATTTTATCGATTGAGAATGCTTCTTTTTGTTTGTCGGTTTAAGGGCTTGCTTAATGTCGTAGATCAATTTGAAAGCAGCGTGGCTTGCTGACAGGAAAAACCTTCATTCACTCTTTTTGCATTGTTTACCAAATGTCTCTGACGAAAGGAAAAGCCTGAATACAGTTAGCAAAAAAAAAAAAAAATAATAATAATAGAAGCGAGACATTCTCAATATACAATAACTTAAGACAATCGAATTAAGTGCTTCCTATTAGCCAATGATTTTTAACATTCTGCTACATGGCATTACGAATCATTGATTGATTCTTTTGAATAAAAAAAGAGCATACAATTAAGGCCAAACCCAAGATTATTTCATCTGATTTTTTATTTTTATTTTTTTGCACAATTAAAAATATTTTAATCAGCCTGAAATTAAGAGTATGTTAAGAGATTTGGATAGTAGCTGCCTCAGGGATTTCACTAACCTTTAGACTAACTAATTTGTAATTCATGTTTTTTTTTTAAGGATTGTTCCACTTTTTGTGGGTCTCCTCTACCTACAAATCCTCTATTAGCTCTTCCATTCTGTTCTATCTAACGCTTGCTCTTCGCTCAATCCACTTCCAACCAAACTCTCTTGACCTTTATCCATCCATTTTTTCTGGGTCTTCCCCTTTTCGTTCTTCCTTCTATTTCCATTCCAAAATTTCCTTTGGTATCCTTCCATCTGTCATAGTTTCCACATACCCAAACCAACGTACGCTCGCCTTTCTTCTATTTCCAGAAGATTTTCCTTCACGTTCATCATACTTCTAATGTGAACATTTTTAATTTTTGCTCTTCTGGACTTCCTTGCCAAGCGCCTCCAGAAGTCGATTTTGACCGCTAGCAATTTACATCGCAGGCGTTGTAATCTCAGCCCTCTATTATTTATATTGTACATAAATAATTTGAAAGATAACTTGGAGGGTGGTATAAGGCTGGAAAATTATAATTGGAAACTTTTGATGTATGCAGATGACATTGTAATTCTTGCAGATAGCCCCCGCGCACTTCAGAGAATGATTGATATGCTGGAGATGTATACAATTATTTGGAATTTAATGTCAATCTGGCTAAATCTAAAATTTTTTTTCTAGGAGATAAGGTAGTAAAGTCAAAAGATATGAACCATGGAAATTTAAAAATAACATAATTGAAACAGTAAATATTTACAAATACCTGAGGATTCACCTGTGTTCTTCTCTGTCCTTTAAGAGGCACTGAAAAAAAACGGCATTTGTCAGAATGTTGGGATTGAAGTCGGTATGGTCGTCTTAGAGTGATCTTGTTCCTCTATCTTCCAAGTTAGGAGTGTTAAACTTAGTGACCTGTTCTGTATTGACTTATGGCTGTCAAGTTTGGGGTTTCTTATTTGTAGATCAAAAAGAAAAAGTTCAAAGAGCATTCATTAAGAAGATTTTTCGTCTTCTTAGAAATGCGCCGAACTTCATGATTTATATAGAAACGAATTGCTCTCCAATCCATATATTTACTTCGCGCACCATTATGATTTCCTCTTACCATTATGCCATCATGATTTCCTCTTATGAAGGTGATTGCAGTGGAAGTGATAAGGAGGAAGTGTCTTTGGTTTCGTGACTGGAATGAGTGGACTGAATGCAAAAATTAAGATTTAATGAAGATGTACTTAATTTGGAGCAGTAGAAAAAAGACTTAAGAGCAGTTGGGAAAATATCACTGATTTACCAGAGGTTATTACATAAGATAATGTATATGCACCTAGATACAGCTAGTATAGGTCTCATTATGAAGGCCAGAGATGAATTGCTAAACCTTAATTACCAGCTTATATTTAAAATAAAATATACATCAGCGCTTTATGTAATTCCAAAGAAAATGAAGACGTGTTCCATTTTCTTGGGCGTTGCTGGGTCTTTAGGGCTGCTGGGCTTAGATACTTTGGTAGAATGCTCTTGATGGACGGGAGATTATAAACCTATTAAATGGTTTAGATTGGTCTGTCCTCTGTTGCTACCTGAAAGATGTCTAGTATATAGAAAATTTTTATTTTCTCAATATAACCATTAAGAATTATCTAATTAACCAATAAGTTATCTTTTTATTTATGTCTTTATCCTTTTATTGATAACTTTATTGCCTTAGAAAGTTAATTATTTAATTTATTTTCCTATTTACCTGTTAAATACATAAACATATTATTATTAGTATTCTTTCTTTTTATTATGATTAGGAATTTTCCAGTACTCTGTCAGACGGCTGAGGCGATGCCGAATGTAACTTTTGTTTTTTTGTTTTTTTTTTGTATAATGCATTCATGAATGTATTTGTTTAAAATAAAGTTATTTATCTATCTATCTACTTCGCAGTCTTTTGGTTGTGGTCCATGTCTCAGCTCCATAAGTAATTATACTTTAGAAGACAGTTTTGGTGAATTGGATTTTCGTTTTTGGAAATATTACGGGGCACTACAGAACTGGATTAAGCAGGTCTATAACTTTCCTTCCTTCAACTAATCTTGTCTGTATATCACTTTCGCAGTTACCGTTCCGATTAATATCAGACCCTAAGTATTTAAATTGATTTACAGTTTTAACCTGGATCCTATCAACCACAACTAGCTTTGCCTCCGAAGTGGCAAGATTTTATCCATGTTAAACGTAAATTAACGTTGACTATCTATAAATTTGAGGAAGTTAACGGATAACTCATTTCCTTGCACTGCAATATAAATTTAGCCATATTTATCTCAAATTTGTCATTTTTTTAATGACTTTTCCTTTTATGCCTAATATATTATTAACATGAATAATGAACAAAATTCTGATTATTCAGTAACTATTGGTAGTTCTTGTTGCAGAAATGTAAATTTATGCTTACCCATTTCAAATTTGTATTTTCTAATAATATTATTATACAGTATTTCAGAAGTAATAGAAATAAAATCGAGAAAATCCGATTTGTCAGTAAATATTTGTTCTTTACTCAAGCAAAAATATTAAATCATCCTAACTAAAATTTTGTAGAATTTTAAACACGATTCCGAGAAAGTGCACCACAAATAACTCGAACAATCTAAATGTATTTATCATATCTTAAAATATAATATTACATCATAGGAATTTACACAGTGATAATGAATTATCTAGGTATTAGAACTACAATTGCATACTTAAAATTCGCGGTATATGAAAAGTCTACTGTTCTCTCCCCACCTAGAGATTAAAATCTTGCTAGACAGTCAGTCAGCTGGTTTATTATCTTTGGTTTGGGTTGGTGCTTGATTGAGAGCTTGCTTAAAGTAGTTCATTACGTTCTTAGAATCCGCAGAAAAATTTAGGTATTTTTAAATAATTTATAAGTAGAAATAGCGTTTAAACACAGCATTTTGCTTCCCCTTTGTTTCATTTCAATTTCTCTCTGTCTCTTAGAATAACTTTTTTTTTGCTCGGAAGGTATAAAAATAAATCATGGCAACTATCATAAATAGAGGATTAACATCTTTTGGTTCCTTCAGCCTTAGAAATTCCACCAAAGTAAGTACTTATTTTTTAAATTAGCCTGAAGATATCCTTCTGCTAAACAGTAATGAATAAATCGCATTTTTCTTAGATACTAAGCGCTACTTCAGTTGGAGCAACCTTGAATCCAAATTTTGAACAAAAACGCAACCTGAATGTACATGAGCATGTAAGTTATACTCTTCTTAGTGGGGCAGGAATACCTGTGCCAAAATTCGGTCTTGCCAAAACAAAGAAAGAAGCAGGAGATCTTGCTAGGAAACTTAATATCAAAGATATTGTGCTAAAGGCCCAAGTATTAGCAGGTGGGCGAGGAAAAGGAAGTTTTAAGAATGGACTTAAAGGTGGAGTTCGAATGGTCTTCAGGTAAGCTTGATTTAAATTTTGAATAGAATGGTCTGATGAGAAATTAAATAATTCACTGCTTGTCTTAATTGATATTTTTGTTTAAATAATGATTACGAAATAATGATTTGTTAAGATATTGATTATAATTTGTTTAATTATTAAAAGGTTTAAGTTTAAACATTGTCGGTCAGTCTTTATTAGAAAAGGAATTATTTTGTAAACACTGATAGAACATCTAAAGGAGTTGAAAAATATTTCAGCAACACTGTTTGGGAGAGTGTTTGAACAGCAGTTGGCTAGTTTCTCTCACAATGTGATTGATTGCAAATAGAAGGAAATAATTAAACAGCTATCTCTTAGGGGAAAAAATTCTTTAAGAGATTAAGAAAATATGAAACTCTCTAGATACCATACCTCATAATATATTTGGAAGGAATGGTGCTAGTAGAGAATTTTGGTCAGGGTAATAAATTCAAATCATAATCATACAAAAAAAGTCTAAATTTGAAATTGTTAGAACAATTTTTATTGAGCAATTGTATTTTTACTTCTTTTCAGCAGGAAGAGTTAGATTTCAGCATTTATTTTCATTATAAAATGCCGAATTTTTGTTTAGCCCCGAGGAAGCTGAGAGTATTGCGGGACAAATGATAGGGGAATATTTGGTAACTAAACAAACTGGTGAAAAAGGTCGTATTTGTAATTCAGTAATGGTGACAGAGCGGAAATTCCCCAGAAAAGAATTTTATTTTGCAATTATGATGGAAAGAGCATTCAATGTAAGCATTAACAAGTTTTTTTAGATAATACTTTTATAAGATATATTTTTTATTTTATGAAGATTATTTTTTATTATCTCGACTTTTAATAATATTTAACGATATTATGTAGTTATAGATTTAATCATTTTTAGAACGAATGTAGGAAATATATAAAATAGACAGAAAATAGCATTTTACAATTAGTAAAAGCTTCTTATCTTAAATTAGGGTCCTGTGGTTATTGCTTCATCTCAAGGTGGTATAAACATTGAAGAAGTAGCTGTAGAAAATCCTGACGCTATACTGTATATTCCGATTGATATTACTGAAGGTAGTTATTCTCTCCAGTTTAAATATTGCTATTGATGATGGGTTACATATTATTTAAAAGTAATTTTTGTCATAAGGTTTGACTAAAGAACAAGCTGGAGATATTGCCACAAAAGTTGGTTTAGGTGATAAAAAAGAACAGGTATCACAGATGTTGTTAAATTTGTACGATTTATTTTTGAAAAAGGATGCTTTGCTTATTGAAGTCAATCCTTACGCAGAAGACTCAACTGGAGACTGTTAGTAAACCATTCATTTAATAACAAAACTTTCCAGGAATTTAAAGGAAACTCAAGCTTTTTTTTTAAACAAAACTTTGGCAAATTTCTTTTATAGATTTCTGTTTGGATGCAAAATTTCGATTTGATGATAATGCTGAATTCAGACAGAAAGAATTGTTTGATTTAAGAGATTGGTCACAGGAAGATCCTAAAGAAGTGGAGGCTGCCAAATCCAATTTGAACTACATAGCTCTAGACGGTGTGTATTTCAATATTTCACTTAATGTTTGATTACGAGCTTGTAAAGATTTTCGATATATATGTTTACCGAAAATTCAAATCCATGATTAGAAAAAAGTTTCTATCGAATGCCCGCTGTTTATCTATCGAAAGCGATAGATAAAAGATAAATAAAAATATTTGAAATATTATTCTGAAAAGTTTATTTTATGGAGATTTTAAGGGAGGACTTTAATCTTCCCTGAGCCACATCAATTAAGTAGTAAGTTCTCTATAATATTGAGTTTAAAAAATTCCAAATTAGAAGAGAAGTTGTCATTTGGAATTTGTTAAGAAGACCAGCAAGTGATTTATAACTTTTTTGAGGCAGAGGCAAAACTTTGTTTGTTCAGTTTAGAGCTTAAAATTTAAATTGAGGAATTGATAAACTTATTTATGAGCATTCTGCATTATGTACGGTGCTAAAATTATTGTTCTGTATATTGAAGTGTTTTTGTATGAGCGTTTATGTAAAAAATATTGTTACCTCCTACACACTAGTGGAGACTTTGACCAGTCTCAAAAAAATATTCATTTGCTTTTTGCCGAATTACTTAGTCTTTTCTCTAAGAAGGCTAAAATATTTATTAATTTAATCAATCTGTGTATACTAATTACAGCTCACATTACAGAATAAGCTCGAATGTATGTAGCTTAGCTTTCTCTCTCTGCCGACTAGTATAGTGTTACTATGCTGATTGCTCATTCTGTACAAAAATATATTATTGGCAATAGGTGACATTGGTTGCCTTGTAAACGGAGCTGGATTAGCCATGGCAACTATGGATATTATCAAACTTCATGGAGGAGAACCAGCAAATTTTCTTGACGTTGGTGGTGGTGCTACTGCTAATCAAGTCAAAGAAGCATTTAAAATTATTACAGCTGATCCAAAGGTAAGTTTGATTTAACAATGTTCGTTAGCTGGACAGTAATTTGTAAATCTGATTTGGGAAATAATTTTGCGAATTTTAGTCATAGTCGGTTTAATGGTGACAGACCTTCGAACAGAGGATGTCATCATTACTATGCAGTCAGGCCAATCTGTGATGGTCAAAATAAGGAAACAAAGGATCTTAGGACGTTCACATTTTCAGATAATGTCCAAGATTGCGGATCCAACCACCTACACGACATATCCTAGATTTAGATTTAGATAGAATGTGAGGTGAGGTCACGATCCCAAACACTGCAACCAATAGAGGCTTATTGTGCTTACCCCTGTAGGGCTAGTATGAGAAACCTCCCCTCTTCAAGAGGTTGAGGAATTTGCCAAACATTTCTTTTTGCGCTATCATCTACTCTGGTCTCAATGTGCCAAAGACCTTTTAGCGCAATTTGACGATTGCAACACAATCGAACAACAGGTACGAGGCTTTCCTCCTCCTGACATAGTCTACATAAAGGGTCCGAGTTAATTAGCCCCACCTTGTGTAGATGTTTAAAGGCCTGTCTTCAGATTAATCTTGGTTCCCTCCTAAACAAAGGGTGTCTTTAGATCTGTATTTACACAGCTTTGACATAATCATCTTTAACTCTTGGATTTAGTTTCCAGGTTGTGTCGTGCTCTCTCTCCTGCCTTTGGTTATCCGTAGGCAGGTGCTGTATTCGCCCCACTCCTGACCAGTTTGTCGGCTATTTTATTACCTTTGATCCTTATATGTCCCGACATCCACTCTAGCCCAACATTATTGTGACGGGAGTGTTGTCAGGGATTCTGTGCACTACCTGACCAGGGATGGGGTGGTTTTGAAGGTGCAAGGGCCTTTAGGCAGCCTGGCTGTCCGAAAAGATGTGAATTTTTCTATTCCTAGGGACCATTCTCAGGTTTTCCTCAGCACAGTCTGTGATTGCTAAACATATCCTTAGTACTTTTGAAAGTTCCACATTTGTAATGAACTTTTTTCAGGTATATGCTATTATGGTAAATATATTTGGAGGAATTATGCGTTGCGATGTAATTGCAGAGGGCATCATAGCTGCCGTTAAAGAATTAAATCTCAAAGTTCCCATTATTTGTAGACTTCAGGTAAGCTAAGAAAAATTCTTTTAGTTAAACCATTTCGTTAAGAAATTTATTTATAAGTCGTATTAGCAAACTATTTCGTATATATTAATAAGCCATACTAGCTTATCATTGAAAGGGAATTGTATTATCCGTCCTCAACTCATAACCACCTATGTACTTACTGTTATATGTCATTAGAAAATCAATTAAAAGCCTGATATAAACTGCTCAATTTGAAGACAGATATTTTGAAATGCAAACTACACTAAAATTAAATTTGGAATATACTTTATTGGAAGCGCTGTCAATCAGTATTTTACAGAAGGTTACCTGTCTTAATGTACATAATATGTGTATCTTTTTGACAAATTTATAGTGAGCAAACTATTTCATTTTTTTAATATCTACTTAAGATTTATTACAGTGCACATTACAATTTGTAATAGGGAACAAACAGGTCTATGGGTCCATCGTGACCTGCGAGCAGCAGCCTACCTTCTATTGGAGAGAAC
Organism: Triatoma infestans; assembly: GCA_011037195.1. NCBI lineage: Eukaryota > Metazoa > Arthropoda > Insecta > Hemiptera > Reduviidae > Triatoma > Triatoma infestans. Next base: position 3,925 of record JAAEAF010005747.1, on the reverse strand, counting down.
TTTGCTAGATCAAAGTAGAATACTATCTCTTGCTGCAGCAAGGCTTTCAGTAATTCTGCACTTATTTGATTTCCTTTTTTAAGATAATGTGGTTGTCATAATAGAAAATATTCTGTTCTCGGATCCTGAATTGGAGTAACAGAAAAAAATTAAAATAATTAAATTAACATTGTTAATTAATTCAAGCATCGATTTCAAATTTAGAAATATTTTCAACCCTGCAAATAGAGAACAAAGAGAACGGTGTCAGAACACTGTGAACAATGTCATAGGCATATGCAGCGATAAACTCAGATACTTATTTTCCTATTTCTGTTCTTTTTTCCCCATTCCTGTGTTTTCTGCAGTAATGACTGGTGCCAATAGCTTCAGGTTAAAATTAGCGTGTAAGTAAGTTTTTTTTAAAACAGTTTTTAAAAAAGAAATTTTACTAAATTGACCGAAGGTATATGCGTCAATAAAGTGCTGCTGTGCTTTTTAAATCCTGCCGTATGATATCTATCTATATATATAAAAATGAATGCCCGTTGTACATAAAAGTAAACCTCGAGAATTAATGTCTCAAATGTTGTCAAATTTATATATGTTGTTGAGGCTGAGGTATAGATGAAGCCGTATGTAGCTTACACGCGAGTAGGCGAACCTTCCGCATTATATATCAAAAAGCATTGCAATCAAAATAATATTTTTAACAAAACATGTGCATTTTTTCTCAAATTGTATTTCATTATAATTTTTTATTGAAAAACAATTTTTTTTTTCAATTCACTGTTATTATTTAGCATTTCAATAAATATTTTCTAATAAAATAAAGTTTTTACTTTCAAATATATATTAGGGGCCGGGTACAGCTAGTATAATATAAATTTCAGGGAAATGCCTGCGTTCAGAATTGAAAATTGTATATTTTATATCTGAAAACTTTTAATCATTTCCAAAAATTTCAGATTGTATTCCTACTACATTTTAGGGAAACAGGCTTCCTTAATTTCATCCTTTCAATACGGTTCAGTGTTGTATGTCTTCCTTCATACAGAAAACTTTTCAACTTTATTTTTATATAATATCATAGAAGCATTATATTATGTAATTTTATTTTTCTAAATTATTTACAGGGAACAAACGTTGATGATGCTAAAGTGCTGATAGCACATTCTGGAATGAAAATATTACCCTGTGATAATCTTGATGAAGCCGCTCGTCTTGCTGTAAAACTTTCCTCAATTATTGGCCTCGCTCGAGCAGCGAAACTTGATGTTAATTTTGAGATGCCACTTTAATTGTAATGGTGGATATTGTATCTGTAAAAAAAAAAAAAAATTGAATTCTTATTTTATTAAGTCATTTAACTAGTTTGAAAGTAATTTAAAACAGTCCTAAACAATTTTTGGAAATCATTATTTTTATTTATTGCCAGTTCTTTGGTACACAAATGGTCTTTATAGAATACAAGAATTATGTTGAAGGTATTATACTAATTCAAATTAAAGATGGTTTCTCATATATAGTTAATGAGTATTTGAAAGTAACAATTACGCGGTATTTAATCGTAAAGTGGACAAGGACTGATTATATTATGCTTGAATTTTTTCTTTAAATGTCTTCTTCTTTCTAAAAATAAAAGAAAAGACGAAACTCAAGTATTATTATTATTATTTTTATTTATTAAATTATTAAGATAAGGTAAATTTTATCTGCAGTAATTCCTGCAATTATCTGTTACTTGGTGCTTGGCCGTTTTTTTTTTTTTTTTTTTTTTTTTGAGAGTTCACTATTTTTTACACTGGTAATATCACTTTTTTTTATAAAATTGTATGATTCAATTTTCACACGAATTTAATTTGTTACCAAATATTTATTTTATAATTTTATTTTACTGTAACTAATATATATGTACGTAATTTGTTAAGAAATTTTATTAAGACATTAACTGTTTTTTTTTAATTCTTTTTTTCCTTGAAATGTTCTAAAATAAACACTACTTACGATTGAGATGCATCACAATTTCAGATGAAGACTTATTTTTCCTATTAAATATGTTTATTTCTTAGATTTTTTTTCTTTAGGGAATAGTGCACTGCCGTCCTCCGAGCAATATTCTCTAGCTACAGACAACACACTGTCCATCCCCGGGCTGTGAGCTGTAGAGTCTCCTAGGAAGAGAAAATCTGAGGACAGCACGCTGGACTCAAACCCGGGAAATTATTCGTTTAATCTATTCAAAGTCAAGAAAATTTTTGCTAGCTATAGTACCGTTTAGAATTAGTTTTCGTCCTGTATAATTATTACTGTAACCTCAATACTATATCTAGACATAGGAATTATTCTCTCCAGACAAAAAAAAAAAAAAAAAAAATCTATATTATTCCTGTTAAATGGAATTATATTTTACTTTCTCTTATTCCTAGTAGGAAGAAATATTGCGATCGTATAAAATTTTCGAAATAGAAATTTCACCGGAAATTGAAAAAACCGGAATATGAAAAAAAGTTTTATAGCGAATAGTCTGTATGTGTGAGTGACCAAAATATCTCAAACAGAAAAATGCAGCAAGCTTGAACTTATTATTCCATTTTAAGTACTACCACCGTGTTTGTGGCACGAAAGCTTCGAACAAAATTCATCCAATTGGAAATGTGGATTTACTAAATTTTCGTTCTTTCTTATTTTCTCGAGAATGCTTCAACGATTTTCCTTAAACTCGGATACTATCATAATTTCTACAAATATAAATACGTATAACTTTTATTTGAAATAGTTTCCCAAGAAAATTGAATTTTGAGGGATTCTGGAGGTACAATGTGAGAATTTCATATTTTTTTTTTTTTATAAACATAACTTATATTCAACAGGTATAACCATTCTTCCTTTACCTGCTCAAACGTAGCACAGATTTCTTTTTCCATTTCTTGACCAGCTTCTGTATCTTAGTTTTCTAAAATAAGTTTTCTATGCGTTTAAGTGAGTTATTGTCCTGGGGAACACTGGCGGAGCTATTCGTGCGGCGATTAGGGAGTGGTTTCGCGGTAAGCATGAAGAGTTCTGGAGGGGGAGCCCAGGTGCCACAAACAGCAAAAGGATGATCCTAGGTCTGTGTAAACGAAGGACCCAGCCCTTATGGCAGGTTCAAGAAGCATCTGCACAAGGTAGGGCTTATCAGCGTGGAACCCTTGGGCAGATTATGTCAGCAGGAATCGGCCCGCCACCTGTTATTTGATTGTGTAGCAATAATTAAATTGAGGTATGAGACCTTTGGTACTTTGCGACCTGAGATGGTAGCTCAAAATGATCTGATGCTGAAACTCCTCAGACTCCTTAGGGAGGGAGGGTTCAACTACTACAGATTATCGGGAATGGCACAATAAGCCTCTGTTGGCTGCAGTGCCGGGGTATAGCCCACCCGTGATAGGCAATAATAATAATAAGTGAGTTATTGATTCTCCATAACCTATTCAAGATTCTCAAAATTTCGGTCATATTCTTCTAGAGGCCTCACTATATAAAAAAATCTGGTGTGAAACACTCACACAACTTTCTCTTACTCCAGTTCTCAAAATTATAATTGACAAATTTTATAGTTTGTGTACCAAATTTAATGAAATTCGTCGAAAACTGAAAAAACTGTCAGTAAAAGCGCACTTCCGGTTTACTAATTTTCTTGAAACTCGGAATTTTAGCCATAAATTTATTTCTAATTAATTTTGTTTGGATGATAGAATTGTATAATCAACTATGAGAGAGCACTTTAGAGAAAAACGTAACCCCACCACTCCCCTAAAAGTGACCTTAAAAGAATTTTCCCAAAGAAATGTTTTAAATAAAAGATGTAGATCTTTGCATGTTTAATTTATATATGAAGTTTCAAAAAAATCGTCAAGCCATTTTTGAGAAAATTGCGAAAAAGAGAATAAATCATTTAATAAAG